>MU128104.1:3254-20722 GCA_014904975.1 Marasmius fiardii PR-910 | reverse complement strand
GCAAAACTAAACGCATAAGTCCACTTCTGAGGTTGTTGTTTGTGGTGTTTGTTGGGTTTTGGGTTGGTCTTCAGATTGGCCCTTGATCTAGCTTTGCTATATCTGCTCCCTCGGATTCCCACCGCACTTAGCAGTTTTACCGGCTATATGTGGGGAGGAGACAGATGGACTGGGCGAAACACCTTCCAATGGCAGAGTTCGTCATCAACTCCAAAACTCACTCTGCACACGATCTCTCCCCATTCGAGGCAGTATACAGATACCAGCCCTTATTCAACATCCCGGTGGGACAGCGTACAGGATGGAGGGACATAGATGAACGGATTGAGGTGTTGAAGGAGTTGCGGAAGGACACGCAAGCAGCACTGGAAACAGTGAAGAAGGAACAGAAGGCGGCGTATGAGAAGGGGAAGAAGGAAGCTCACGTGTTCAAGGTTGGAGACTACGTATGGTTGGACGCCAAAGACATCAATCTTAAGACGCCGAGTCGCAAGCTCTCAGATCAACAGCTGGGGCCATTTGAGGTATTGGAACGCATTGGAGATTTGGACTATCGCTTGAAACTTCCTTGGGGACGACATCGAATCCATCCAGTCTTCCATGTCGACAAACTTTCTCCCTGGCAGGGCAACAATATAAATGGAGAACGACCATCGCAACCAGGATCAATAGAGTTGGAGGAAGATGGAGCGGTAGGAGAATATGATATAGAGAAAATTCTGAACAGCAGAATTTACAGAGGGAAGTTACAGTATGAGGTAAAGTGGGAAGGCTGGGACGAAGGACATATCTCCTGGGAGCCAGCAGAAAATGTGGCAAATGCTCGGGAACTGGTGGAGGAGTTCCATGCAGAGCATCCGGATGCAGTAGAGGAGTCAGATGTACTGGTGAAGAAGAAGAAAACAAAAAAAGTCGAAGCGATAGCCATCGAGGACGATGGTCTTAGAAGGGGGGTAATGTCATGAAGTGCGTACTATTTTACTTTTACCCCTTTACAGTCTCTTTTCCCCTTTACTACGATACATCATTCTTGTTTCACCTTTTGACCTTACCTTTTATCTTTATTCTACTATGTTCCATTGGTTTCCGCTACGTTCTATCAGTTTCCGCATGACACCAGGTCACGACATCATAGGTCACATGCCGAGTAGTATATATAGGATGACTCGTCACCTAGTCCCCCATCTTGACCTCTTTGTCTTGGGACTAGGTGTGTATTTGTACTCTGTAGGATACCGGGCTTATATCGATTGTCTTTGTCTTGGGACTAGTCTTCGACTGTCGAGCCTCTGCTCCAGTCTCTGTGTGTTCACTACTGGCGCTTCACCACAGTTTGCAGATTTATTGAGAACTTACCCTCAAGGTAACCTTTTCCTGACTCTTCAAGAGGAGGGTTTGTGCTCCAATGAGTTAAAGGATCATAGGCATTCCATAAGAGGGTAGATGCAAATCCAGACAGAATTTGCAGAGATTTTTGAAAGAGGACACCTATGGAACTGGGCAGACTCAGCCCCAAATTGAACCTATATTGAGTCCATTTCCAGACAAAAATTGCCTCAGTAAGGCCAGGGGTCTACAGATTCAGACAACATTTTGGGGGTATGGAGGTAACAGGTGACTGGACATCAAATTTGCAGTGTAAAACTTTGTAATATTTTTTACTTCATCTGAAAAAACCAGTAACATTATACCCCTCTTACATTCTACACAGCCAGCTGTAACACTTGATACTGGTTATAGATAAATATAACCTGGGAAAAAACTGTAGGGGGGGAAGGACAAAGATCAAAACTGGTGACAACATTGAATCACTCCTAATTAGCCAGTAGCAACAGATATAGTACACCTGGAATTCTATCTAAGCAATATAGTGAGTTCTGGGGTAATAGCTAGTTTGGTCAGTTATAGCCTAGTTTTGACAGTTATAGCCAGTTTTATATATCTGTATTTTATTCCTATCATAAGTTATTATTTTATATTTATTTTACTTGCACTCACAGGGAATTGAACTCAAGACCTCAAGAAGTCAAAATTTGATCCAGCATTGCTAGCACCATTACCGACTGAGCCATTGCACTCTTAAGATTTTGATACTGGTTCTATTTATACCTCTATTTTTTTGACTTAGTTTGAATGTTGTGGAACTGTTTTCACACTTTGTGACTACAGACATGTTGGGTTGTAGCACCTTGCCACAGCTACAGAGAGTTCTGTTACTTATGGGTCTAGACAGACCAATTTTAAATTAACTGTGAAATTGACCTGTGAAATTGATCTGTGAAGAACCCACCACCTGTTTCGTGGGGTGAGTGGCTTACCTGTGCATCAGGTAGTAGCAGCAAAGTATATCTATTTGATGGTAAGATATATTATACATTGATGAAATGGTAATATACTTGAAAAAGCACATGGTACAGTTATGAATTCAATGAATGAAATGAAATGAGAATCATTCATTTTAGGTGTGTTTCTACAAGCCCATGAACTGCTTAGCTGTCCCCTGAAGTTTTTTGGCTGAGCACAGCTCTGTCCCTTTTTTGTTCTCTGGTATTTGACAGTGGTGCCCTGGCATTCCAATTTTTATTTGCAATCATTTTCAAATCAATTTGCAACAGCACAACTGTGATATCATTTCCAAATCCAAGAACAAATAAATAATTTGTAACAGCACAGCTCTGGTTGAAACAAGGGTTTTGCCAAGGCCTCAGTACTGAAACTTGCATCTTACCGCCCTCTACCCTGTTTTCACTCTCTATGTGTCTAGCATGCAAAAATCCCTACCTCACTACTGATCACAATTGAATTGGACACACCAAACTGCAGATTACCTCTATGGCATTATTACAAGCCCTGGTGGCAGCTATTTGTATAGCAGAGGCTGAAAATCTGCACAACCAGGTAAATTAATGATCAAGCTGCCTCCAGTTTCATAAGGCAAATTCCATCCCATTTAACAATGCCCTCAATCTGCCCTCTGTATGAATGGTCTGAATTAGAAAATAACCATTTGTTTGTTGAAACTTCTTCCTATACAAATAATAACTGTCTGCCCACACTTGGCAATGGTATTTCTACTTTGGTGCCTCTAATGGGGTACCATATCTTGATCTAATGATCTAATTAGATTTTAACTCAATAAACAATATTTCACCCTCATAGTCAAGGAATCTTGGTATTGCTTTTAGAATGAAATCAAACAGCCATTGGGAGGGAGCAAGCAAAGGTTAATTCACAAAGTGTAACATTCTGGGCACCTCTCAGGACTACTCTTTATCTCGGCCTTGGGCATCCTTTTGAGCTTTAGGTTTGCATGATATATCAACTGAAACTAGGTTTGAGAGTGTTATTCCCACAATAGCCTTTCTTACATTTGCGTGAGTGGCTCACAACTGATATGATCAAGGTCAGTAAGGAATGCCCATATTGCATAGAAATTACTGAAAATTGTTGTAGTTTGTGACAATATATTTCAACATATACACTGTATAAAGAACCCAAAGAATTGGTTGGACAGCAGGAGGATATTACCTTCACAGCCTCATTGAGCACATTGGTGTACTGAGCCTCTTTGAATCACAGGAGTTGTTATTCTCCTGCCTCTGGCTGCCTTTCCCTGGACTCTGGAAGGTAACCCATGCAAACATAAGGTAAGGAGCAGTTATAAATGGCAGTCACCAAGCCTTGACTACCATCTTGGCAGGGAAAATTGCCTGTTGAAGGTTTGTGAACAGACTTTTTGAGTCATTTATTTTACAGATCCAGAAGGGCATGATTGTGTAACCTCTCAACCTCATAATGAACAAATTGCTATAGCACAATAGTCATCAAGAGTATTGCAGTGTTTTTATCGGTATACAGTTTTTGTGGTAGTAGTTTAGAGTGAGAAACAAGTGTCCACTGTTGTAATAGGTCATTATTTTCAATGAATATTCTTATTATGATGGCTCATATAGGTTCAGTGGTAGATATTAAAACAAACAGCTGAATGCCATTCCTACTTGATACTTCCAAGGTGTACAGACAATGTTATCAATGGCTTAAGTACAATAAGTTGATTGCTTGTTAGAATGGCTCCCATAGAGTGCAATCCACAGATTGCTAAACAACCAGATTTGTACTAAATAGTAGGTCCTTTCACAAGTTATCCAAATAAAAAGCATCAATAAGTCCTCCCTGAATTATCTATCAAGCTAGGACTTATCACCACATAGCTATCTAGCCCATGGCTATCAGTTCTAGAGTGTAACATGCTTGGCTCTGGCTTCTCAGCCAGGGGTATTGGGGTTCTGAGTGCATTCAGTGCTCATAAAGGATGTTAAACTATCCTTAGGTTGACATAATCTTATAATCCTGGTTTCTTGATACATAAACTCGTGCTTATCAACATTCTACATGGTTCCCTCTGAATAGGATCTGCTGCAATGTAAAACCCTGAACTGGTCAGAGCAGCAGTGATGTCAACTGTGTTTCAGAATTGAAGCTCACCAGTGCAAAAATATTCTTGCCATGAAACATATTGACTTAGGCTGATCGTTACATTCAATTCAATATTCAAGTGGTTGTACCCAGAACCTGTGGGTATAGTATTTCTATGGTGGGAACAGGTTCCACTAGCCTATTGACCTTGGAGGTCAAAATTGTATATTATTCGCCATAAGCTTAGTGGGGAAGGTTTGGGAGAAGGTGGATTGCCCATCTTTATGAGTCAGATTGTCTTGACTGGACTCAAGTTCAAGCTTCAGACATGGGATCATATCAATACCTGTACCTGCTTCAATTTACATGCTCCGAGCTTAGGAAATACAGTAGTGAAAACAGAGCTGGGGAGGAGGAAAACTAGTAATTCTCTTCTCGAGCCTGTGATGCTCAAAAGATTATTGCAGCTAGTCTTGAAAGATACCTGCTAGTCAAACAATACAAGTAACTCAGTGTCCAAAGAAATTGTTTGTGCTGCAATGTTCTTTAAAAATAGCCTCATATCCTCAGATGAGGATCTAGAAATTCATTCCTGCCTGCATTAAATTTATATAACCTCAAGTGGCGAGGACCACACCACAGTAGCAGGTAGTGCCGGAATAGGCAATCGGGTGAGATTGATCCCCACTTGCTGGTAAGAACATCAATACTCATCTTTATTGCCTGGGATTGCATTCCTTTTCAAATGACAGTATCCATGGCATTGTAAACCGAATAACAACGTCGATCTGCAGCTATGTGGGCATTTCAACCGCTCATAGTACTAAGTAAGCCTACGTATCCCTTGGTAAGTGTAATACGTCACACTTATTTCAATCACACCTCCATTGCAAGTATGATGTTTATTATACCCTCACCAAGTGTTCTTTTGGCTTGCAAATTACAAGCAAGGGCAATGCCAAAAAAGTTCAAAGTGACTGCCTGAAGGTTGAACTGGGAATTCCGGGAGTCTAAGCTGCAGATCAAGAGTTTCTCTATGCAGAGTGCCTGATATCACTTTTGAGAACCCTTGATTCCAAAGATTTGTCAAGTCTTTAGGTTGGTCTGACTCTGCATAATTATCTTCAAACAATAATCTTTCTGAATGTTTATGTTGGATTGACTGATTATAACCTTTGACTGCTTCATTATAAAGTAGGTGGAAGATATTTTCCTTGCAAATATGCTCACTCAAGAAATTTTAGGCATTGGGTATATTGACTGAGAAAGGTGACTGCAAGAAACAAATGAATTGAGGATGCAGTCTTACAGCTGGATACTGTTCTAGAGAAGAACCTTCTATACAGAATATAAGTATGTTACGAGCCTTAATGTAAAAACTCCAGCTCAATTGTCAGCAACATTGACTTACAAGCCTTGGAAAATCTAGAATCCTTGAAGCCTATGTGGATTTTTGATTCTTTGGAGTATACATTTGGCGATTTATGCACTGCTTGCTTATGAGGTTGAACTTGTTGGAGAAGTCATCCTGACAACCCGACGCTATTTCAAATATGTCGGGTTGTTAATCACCTACCACAACAGATTACTTGACACTTAGTTATTTCAGATATTCATTGGACATTCGGACTCTAAGGACATTTATAAGACATTAGTATAAATACTTCTCACATTGTATGGTTAGAACAGCTCTATACACTTTTATATGTCTGGTCATACTATCTCAACAGGACCGAACCATTCTTCAACAAATGTACCTTTAGGATCCCTGAGTTAGTTTGAGTTTAAATAATTCAGTTGAGTAAAATAAGTTTTGACTTAACTGCTTGATTGTGTATTTGGGTTGTGTTTTGCTTTCCATTGCAAGCAATAATCCAGAAAAAAATTGATTTTTTTAATAAGACAAGCAGGGGGATTTGAAAGATCAGAAGTCTTCACTTGGGATTGAGCCCAAATGACATAGGAGCTGGCCACTCTCTTAACTGTGGCTAATATCCAGTAGCCTAGAATAACTGTCCTCCAGATTTGAGCAGGACGAGTGCCTGCAGGTGTGGATATAGTGTGTTGCTGTGCAGCACTTGAATTGGGGATTAGTGGCAGTGGAAGCAAAGTCCTGAGGAGGCAAAGGGTTACAGTGTGGCAATGGCAGCAATTTGACCCTGTAGAGACAAAATCGTATCTGACTGCTCTATTAGGGGCAGGCTCGGTTTCACTAGTAAAGGTGGTATCAAAGGTTAGCATGAGTAAGAGCCCTCGGAATTGAGGGAGATAAGACATTAGTTCGAGAATCTGATCTACAAAGATTGAGTGCTGATTGGAGCGGGGAATTCGGTATGAGGGTGTGAGTGAGGGATATAAAAGTGTGAACCCTGCTGAGTAATTTTTATTTAATCGGTACAAGGATTGGGCAAAGGGGATCTGGAATTGTATGGAGTCTGACCAAGAGGATATAGCCGAGTTTGCCGGTTTATTGGTGTGTGAGTGTTCTGATGAATAATCGAGTTGAGTTGGAGTTTAGACAGGCGGGAGAATGAGAGTTAGAGAGAGGAATTTCGAAAAATTAATTGCCCCCTTTCTTGCGCGTCGTGGGTAGTACGCAGTCTGGTGACACTGCTGGGTGGGAAATAGTCTTTCTGAACATCCCAATTTTTCGTTCCAGTCTTTCGGCACTTACAGTGAGCGTTTGAGTCGTAACAATCTCATGTTGGCTTGAGTAACCTTCCGGAGCACACATCAGCCTCCCGGTATTCGGGGTCCCTGATGGGTTGATGGCTTACCCGTCATTAGACTGATACGCGAAAAGCGTGTCAGTCCAGTCTTCCACACTATTACACTGAAGGCTTTTTACTTTTATTTGATCAGAAACCTGAAATCTCCAAAGTTGATGTTCGTCTTCACCATTCATCATGTAATCTCAATCAACTGATGCTATAGTATGGAACATTGGCTATTTATTCATTAATATTACAGGGGAAAAGCACTGGCACTTTGTGACTCTGGATGCACATCGGAACGATGTAGCCAATATCAAGCTGAAGGAACACTCTCACTTCAACTCGGAACTGTATGTAGTCATCTCAAGCTCAACTAAAGCACAATTAGCGATACTGAGCCTCACAATATCAAAGATGAAACATGCTTTGTTATAGTAAATATTGATAGATACGATACTATTGTTGGAACTTCTATGGAACACAACTGGACTTCGAGAATGATAAAATCTTGCAAGGTCAGCCTCTGGGAAGATGGAGCTGGGTTAAAACAGCAGGTTGCGATGCTTTGAGAAGTTAAATCAAAAGATGTTCGGGGAATCAGCGTAAAGATAGCCCTAACTGACTGAGAAATAGGTCAAATCTAAAGGTATGACAAGCCAACGCAACGTAGCCAGTACTGTATTCTTTTGATTAACACTGGTTATGGCTAAGAGGGTCATTCCGTAAAGGATGGGCGGGCTCAATTTTGGCGCGTAGCCCAAGCTCAAACCCTGCTCGGTTGCACAAGCTTGAGCCTAAGCACATTATGCTTACCTGAATGACTGGTTTTGTACCAAATAGTCAGGTATTGGGCCTCTCTCCAAAGAACTTTAGCTTGTCTGTGATCACTGAAATATATACCATTGCAGTCCAGCAACTCTTTTGGTCATTTAATTCAGGGATTCAAAGCCTGAAAGACCGAGGCTGACAAATTCAGCCCGGCTAAAGCTGTTTACCGTCTCCAGACGAAGGTATCAGAAGGGCTGCTAACGCTTTTCGAGTGCGTTGCGTGGTTGTAAGCCCATTCCTTATTTTCACAAGCCTTTCTTCGAAGCATCTTACATGGTCATCCTTTGAGTTTGATGGTCTATGTCGCAATTCATCACACGCCGGGGTCTGACAGCGGAATTGAAGATTATAAATACGGTTGGATTACACATTGTCACACTGGCCCAAAGTACCAGACATCAGTGACTCATGATGATATCGTGTCACGGTCGTGCCTTTGATATTCGTCCGGAGAAGCCTTGGAGATATTGGAGCCTTTATGCGGTGACAGTCACCAAAAAGTGTACAATTCCGATCAGGGGTAACGTTAGGACCTAACCGTTGCGCAGCAGTGCTGTATGTATTCATCTATCCGTCCAACGCTGGTACCGAAATTCCTGTTTTATTTCTCATCCACGCCGGATTGGATTGGCATTTTTCAGGCTTAGTCAACCCAAGACCGACCGACTGGGAGAACGACGTTGATGAGTGGTCTACGTCTGAGTTATACTAGCAAATTTGCTCAAAAGCAACAACAATGCAACGGGGTAGTAGCTGCAATCTGTTTAATGTCCATATTGTGAGGAAAGTATTGATCAGGCTACTAGCTACAGGTAAGCAATAAATATCAGGCAAGAATCCTTGTCCATTATGATTGAAATACGCTCCAAGTGAGAATGCGACTGGTGGGAGGTGGATCGACGTGATGGTATGGGTGTGTCAATATTGTTATTCAATCGATTCAACGACGGCAGCCGCAAAAACAGCGACCATAGGCACCAGTGCACACCGCTCCTTTCCTGAAGGGGCGGGACATCAAAAGATTTGTTTTTTTTGGACGTTGTTAAAACATTCACTCACGCATCTGACCAAGCTCCTCCGACAAATTTTCCCGAGGTCGTATTATGGCCATAATCCTGAACGGCAGACGAATGACTCGGATTCTGGATGGGCATGCAACTCCCGGTAGGATAGACAGAATTCCCCGGATGTTCATTTCGCCCGTAGGTTGTATCAGATGAGATGTAGTTGGTGTTGGTGGTAGGGATATTATTGCCCCTTGCTTGAGGGAAGTCAGGATATCCCGTGTATCCATACCCTGTCGACTGCCCTTTATCGAACTCCGTCTTCGACGGCTTATTCGTTGAGGAGTGTCCCCATCCGCCCCTCACGGAGTCATCCAAATTTCCAACCGAGGGAGACTGGGAGAAGCTTTCACGAGCCGTTGAATGGGAATGACGGGGCTCCGACTGGGACAACTGGAAACTCGAATGATTCGTAGCAGGTGTTGGTAACAGGGAAGTAGAAACGGAATTTGTGGGGTACGGATCGTGCAGAAAGACTTCATCTCCACCCGGAACCCATGGAAAGGTGGCATTTACAGGTTCGTATACACAGGTAAATCCCCTCGTTCTGCACCTTTTGCAGGGCCGAGAAGGGTCTTGAGGGTCAGCGTTGCACTACAAAAGAGGAGGGTGAGTCGGTTTGCAGAACGGAGGTTTCAAACGGCTGGATAAGTATAGAGTATACTCACTCGAATTTTGCTGCTACGGCAAGAGGTACAAGCCATTCGAGCCTTGGTATGTGTGCGCTTTCTAGAGCTCGATTTTGAAGGCATTAACGATGAGACCTTCAGATGAAACAGAAGTGTTGGGTGGATTCAAAGTGAGGAAGAAAGCAAGTGTAGAGTTCAGACCTTCATCATTCGTTTTATATGGGCTATATTCACCATCTGGAGCAGAAGCTCACCATGACAGCTTGATTTTAGTTGATGCTTCAAACACCCATGGCGGTCGCGTTGAGACGGTCAGACTCCAACTGTCGGACGTGAAGCATGCTTGTGTTTGGAGGGACGAGTTACGGAGCAGACCGAGTCAACAGGATACGGGTGAGTCTCTCAGTCCCACCCTCAACAAAAACTGCGTCAACTCCTAGCCCTGCGTCGGCAAGCATGCCGAGATTGCAGATCATGTATACTAATCTCTGTCACCTCCCGTAGTCCAGAATGCCCGGGTTTCCGGGACTCCATGTCACCGTCCGAGTCACATCCGAGTTACCATCCGAGTTGCGTCTAAACCTGGACGGGATTACCACTCGGTTAAACCTGTCATCCTCGAAGAAGTGAATACTTTCTATCTCAGGGCAGTTCGCGCAGACCGTTGAAGACACGTGAATAGAGAAGAGTTGCATCAATCTCTCATTATGCAAATTTTCAAGAGGTAAAGTAGCAGCGAGGACCGTGGAAATGAAATATCGGCAAGACAGTCAAGCCGATGCGTTTTCTATCTTCCTTTCAGGTCTGTTCCAATTCAACAATAACCTTCACTGGAGATGCGAGAGCCCCCAATCCAGTTTTCCCTCTCCTTCTCCTTTTCTACCTATTTCGATCTCCTACCGATCCTTTCTCCATGGTTGCTGATTTTGAATGTTCTTCTGAGGTAGGTAGAAAGAAAGAGATGGGGATGTTGAACGCTCTTGCATTATAACGGTGGGATGAGAAGGGCCAGGGTGCGGCCTAACATGTCCGAGTCATTGTCCGGGTCACGGTCTGAGTCGCCTACCTGACTCGGACAGTGACTCGGATTCCTGGATTCCTGGACGCTCTCCACGTAGTGAGGGGCCTGTAAACGGAGCGAGACAGTTTTGACCCAATGAGGAAGACCGACTTTATTGAGTACCGCTGGACCGCTATGAAGATCGGTGTTTCGCAAGAAACGCGACGCGAGCGAGAGGGTAACGTTTTCAACGTTGAGACGTAACTCTACTGACTGTAAGTATACTTAGTTTTTCTCTGATGATAGCACAGACATATGTATTTAGTACATAGAGAAGTTGAAAACGACCCGATTAGGATTCTTTGGATTACTGAAGCGAACTCGAGGGGTTTGAACGTAGCTGGAGCACATTCCTTCTCATGAGTCTTTTCACAGTCCGAGTTTCCACATCTGTGCTTAACGATGCAGACGGAGGCGCCGCCACCGGGACAGGGTCCATATTCTCAAATAAACCGTGTCCGTTGAAAGGACTTTTGGTTCTTTCTTGTTTCATCTTGACGGGTAGTCTAAATTTGAATGAGGGTCATTACTACAAAAGATGTCTGTCAATAAGTTCATACTAATAAAGTTGGTGATTAGTGCTCAAGTTCAAGCGCTCAAATTTCAGTCTCTTGACTGATGGCGTTAGGGATTACAGCAGTTGTTGAAACTAATGACAGTTCGTCAATTTTTTAGGTTCATGTATTGCATCCGACTCTGAGGGCAAAGTCTTACGTATCATGATAAGGACATTTGACGTCGGGTTGGTGGGAGACGGGATTCGCAACTTTCCACCGTGCTTCCCGCCGCTACTGTCTTCCACCCGATTCCTTCCGGACTTCTTGCCGTCCTCAATCTCAGCACTCGCTAAAACTCAAGCTCAACCTTTAGGCACGACTTGCGTGCTGGATGTCGATTCATGTTAGTATCAGACCTACGGCTGTTAATCGACCAATCCGGTGTTCGACATGGGTAAGCTTTACCATAATTTTCTGAGCTCCGACTGCACTGACTCATTGTTCTCAGATTGTGACTGTTGGCCCGGCCAGGACCGACTTCGAACTAGATGCTGGTGCTCTCGTTGTTACGGTTACTTTCCAGATAATCTGTTTGGATGAATCCGATGTAATGTTCAACCGTGGGTTCAAAAACAGTTCGACAAGAGTTCGTTGGTCTACCGTGCCCTGAGTTTTATATTTACGTTTACGCCCCGCTCATGTTGAATTCCAGTCTTCCAGCGTCTCCCTCTAAAACCTCGAGTCGTTCTTCTCTCCCTAGGATGCCAGACAATGTCATGGATTTCGCGAAGAAGTTTATGAAAGATCCCGTACATATCCGCATCGAAGGCGACGAAGTCATCAGGAAAATGATATAACGCTTGTCAGCTTTTCCCGGCCTTTTCTGGAACCTACCCAATGCATAGAACACCATCTTCTGCAGAGCTAGAAGGAAGATTAATTGGTTGTTGGTTGACAGAGAAGATGCAAGCCAAGGAACTACGGTCTCTACTATCGTGAGCCCCCCATAACTCCGTTAACTTTAGTTTCTGACCCCTGCCCCTTGTAGCACGGAAACAAGGAGTAGACAACACAGTGATAGAAGAGTTCCGATCTGGCTCGTCCCGTGCCTTCATCTTGCTTCTCAGTGGTAACACTTTCCAGGTGGAATAAGAGCTTTGGTTACTGCTCTTTGTGCAGGGAGACCTCAGAGCCGTCAGGGAAGTCAGAATACCACCGGGCCAGACTGCGGTATCAGTCGAGGGATTTTAGTGAGTTCGGGGTCGATTTGGAATAGATATCTGTATTCTGCTCTGTTTAAACCTATGCCAGAACTTACGAATCAGAGGACTTCTACCAACTCTGGCTTTAGACTGCCGCTTGGCTAAGTCTGCCGCCAATCATGATCTCCAAAAATAGCCTGTTCGCCAAGGTCGGTTTGAGGGCCAACCGGTGGTCACCTAAAGGAAATGAAATGTCCATATGCACCTTCAGCTTCAATATGTACCTCCATTATAAGCCTATCTCTCTGTAGATGACTGTAGCACCGCCAAGAAAGGTGTGAGCCTTTGCGACGCATCACGAAGTTTGGTGCTGTGGATGCCGACGAGTGTGGGAACAGAATGATCATGTAAATATGATTCCTCCTCCTCCGACCTCGCTCTCCAGCACTTGAGTTGCCATTCCCTCCATTTTCTGTCCTTTCACGCTCTAAGCTAACATTTCACAGAGTCAGAGTTACTATATAAATAGTAACTCAGCAAGTTGTTTTATTGTCGTTTGCAAAATAGAATGCCGCGACGCAATGTAAATTTTGAGCCTCCCAGTAAATAACTTTTTCCTAGCCCAGTGCTCAACGAGAATTCACAAAATCTAAATGATAATTATCGCCTGAATTTTGCGAACATGATGGTATAAAATCTAGCCCAAAATGCGCAAGTTGCGAAGACCATATTTTTTTTGTCCCCCTGAACCGAAACAGTCACCAGCATAGTGTCAGATTCAATACTATGAAATTTGCGGTAATTTTTAGCCTATCATGTTCACAAAATTCAAGCGATGATTATCATATAGATTTGGTGAATTTTCGTTGAGTACTGAGCTAGGAAAAAGTTATTTACTGGGAGGCTCAAAATTTACATGCGTCGCGGCGAAATTGCTCGCGGCATTCTATTTTGCAAACGACAATAACGATGAGCAATGGCAAGTTGAGAGGGCCTCTGATGATCCGAGGAAATGATCCACTGTACACTCTATCTCCTTTTAGTTTGTCACTCTGGTTCCAGAAGCTCTGCTGCTCACTGACTCTGTGGGGTTTTCCATCTCTATCTTACTGTTTGGTTTTTGACCTACAGTACACTAAATATATACATTCAAGATGGGGCATGTAAATCAAACAAAAAAAGAAGTGATGGTGAGTCTACCCTATGTGAAATAAGTTTTCACATCAATCTAAATGGAGTTATTTATTACCTTTTGCGGTAGTCCATTGACACTTATCTCCCCCCCTCAATTTCCTAAGAACACACTCCTCCTGTTATTTCCACCCTACCCTAGCTTTTGTATTACTATTTGAAGACCAGATGTTGGCAGAAAAACCTTGAATATGGAGGAGTATATCATGCTGGAATGAGCCAAAGCCCAGGAGTTTACATTAGGAGTAAAAATCTAAGAATAAAAAATTAATTAATTTGACTGTATAAAGTTTGCTGATCAGGCTC
This sequence comes from Marasmius fiardii PR-910, assembly GCA_014904975.1. Taxonomy (NCBI): domain Eukaryota; kingdom Fungi; phylum Basidiomycota; class Agaricomycetes; order Agaricales; family Marasmiaceae; genus Marasmius; species Marasmius fiardii. The sequence goes on along the minus strand of MU128104.1, from coordinate 6,815 downwards.
TCTGTACATGAGTAAAAAATGTTTAAGTTCAAATTTGTGCCTGCCTGCACCTTCAGATGCAGGCTTGATTCCATTAGTAGTAGTGTTCCCATATTATTTTCCCCTATATTTGCATAAGCAGCTCACAAGTGATAGGACTTGTTTGCTATCTGGCTACAGCCCCATATTCAATACTGCCAGGTTCAACAGTGTAAAAAACAAGGAAAATACACTAATCACCTGCAGGAGGAAAATCCAAAGAGAAAAAGCTCAAGGGAAACCTCCTGCATGGTGTGCTTTCTGTGTATTCAGAGCATGGGAAAATGCACATGACACAGCTGTACAGTATCAAACCACCCCACAGCCACATCACATGGGGTCACATGGTCACTCACAGGCCTCAGATAAAGGAAACTGGCTCTGGAGTGGTAAACACAAGGAAATGATGAGGGAAATGAATGATAAATAAACAGTAGGGAGGCTAGGAGCAGTCAATATAGCAAGAGAGACAAAATAAAGAGAGTAAAAAGAGTAAAAAAAGTAAAAAAGGAGTAAAACAGCACCTGTCCCTTTACAGTCTCTAAATCAACAGATACTTAACAAACTTTGCTGAAATTTCTTAAGTTCTCTGGCAACTCCCAAGAACAGGTTCAGGAAGTTCTTTCACCACCTTGCTTATTTCAAACTCATGACTTGAGATCAGGATGTGAATGTGGCCAGGCAAGTCAATCAGACTCATGTTTTCAAAGAATAAATAATAGAGTAAAAGTGGAAGTAACACACCTGCAACATCACTGCTTAATCATAAGAGACGATCTGGCACCAGGGCCTGATAAATATTCACTCAATTTGTTCATTTGAGAAAGACATAGTAAGAGCTGGAATAAAACCCAAGAACCGCAACAAAAATAAGGTGAGAGTACGACGAAAAGAGTCGAGGCGGCGAGGCATGGCAAAAGAAGCGCTGGCCGGAATCCCAGCAAAGTTATCCGGGCCGGATTAACCGGATGTTCCCTTCGGAAATAATTCGTTCAGCTGCGCGAAGAAGCCAGAATTTCTCTGTGTGAGGAGATTTATAGTCTGTGCAGAAGAGGAAACTATTGATCTCTGTGTGTGGAGATCTTTGACCACTCTGTGTGCGGGGAAGGTGTTGACCAAGTTCAGTGTGTGCGGAACTTTTTTCCAGTGTGCGGTGGATTTATTTTTTGACACTTTTAAACACCATAGAGTGAGAAACGGCCAATAATTTAGCTTGTGTCGTAAGATAATTAAGATTCCGTACCTCAAATGAGAGTCCTTCCTCTTAGTATCTAGGCTTTTTTTCTGTGAATGGTTCAGCGGCTTCACTCGGTTCTTATCGGCACATTCACCACGTAACTCGCCTACAATATCTATCGGCGGTACATCACGCTGTTATTCTCAGTAGGAAACCCGATCTTTGATAATCTTTTGTAGCAAAACGAAGGTGTGTCGTTTCCTCAGTTGACAGGTTCTCTGTAACTAATCTTCAAATTTACGGAGTTTAATGAGCAGTTGAAAGCCATCGAACGTAAAGTCTGTTCATTATCGAGAGCTCTCATTTGATCTCCACTTGTAAAAGGAGGATGGAGACAACAGGTGTGAGGAGGCTAATAAAAAGGAGGGAGGAACGATGAAATAATGAGGGTATGTTTAAGTGCGTGCTTCGCGTTTGAGCGCACAAGCCCTTTCCACTGACTTCTGGCGTCCAAAAAGAAAGCAACAGGCTTTGATAACTTTTGTGAATCCCATAATAATCGACGTTACATGGGATATACATAAACGTAAACATAACAGGGTATGTTTATTTTTTGTTAAGTAAACAGCAGGGGCTTTAACCCGGCCCTGCGGCTCAGCCTTTCGTTGACACCTGCACTGGCTTGCCGACATCGGCCTCAAAATTCCCATGATGCAAGGGACCAAAATTCCTCGTGATTTGAACCAGTCATTTGGGGCGTTCAGAATAGAATCTTCAGGTCGCCTGAAGTCGTCAGGTACCTGGAGTCTGCGGAGGAGGAGGATATTATTATACAGCACGGTCCACGAGCTGAACGCCGGGACTTCTTCGAGTGCTACAGCCGTTATCTGAGTTTTAGGCTCCTGGAAAATGCGGAACTGACATTGACAGGTGCCTTACAGGTTACCAGCCCTCTCTCGTGTTCGGACTTATTTACTGATTCACTCACCCGAGTCGGAATCGCTGCTCTTCAGCACAAATTTTGACGTTATTTTGAGCATCTCAAACAGCAATGTCATGATCAGTCACTGATAGCTACATTCCAGCCGTCCATCACAGATATCCAGAGCACCTCATGTGAACAGGAAACCCAGCTCTCACAGATAAAAAGATGCACAGCTCCTTCGCACTGAAGAAGTACCGGAGCTACTGCATGAGAAATTTTCTATTTTGCCTCACTGTTCTGCCGCTGCAATCAGATTGTAGTCGGCTGTAGAACGCTATATCATCTCTACAATTATGTCTCTGAAGGAACCCAAAAGCAAGCAGTGGACACATACCCCTAGGTTCTCGGGGATTCAAGACTTGAAAAGAGCCGCGATGGTACAACCTTGCATCCCTTGCCTTTATCGCTGTGACTGCGAAGCTGTCGATCTCTTTCATCCAGTCTAGTTCGTTTGCCAGATGACGCTCCTTTTCCCAAACCCTCTCGGCGCTGCCCACTCATGGGCTCTCCTTGCGATTACGGTGGTCATCTGTATCATAGGAATGGCGCTTTTTGCCCTTCTGAAATATGTTCGCCACGATCTTCACGTTCCAGACATTCCAGGACCAGTTGACGGTGCTTCGTGGTTGTACGGTGCGTCCACGTTGCACAGGATTACGCATGTCACTTACCCCGGGGGGTCTTCAGGAGATCTTCTCGAGCTTCTCTTACCTAAGCCTTACGGCAAGCTTGAGTTCAAATGGCAAGAACAGTATGGTCCCATATATCGTCTCAAGGGATGTTTCTCCGTTCGTATTTTTGACCTTCTCCCCATATACGTAGTGAGACTGATTTAGTACCGCCCGTGCAGGAGGATCTCCTCTTAATTTTCAATCCAGCTGCGCTCTGATATATCTTCAACGATGCTAGGTTGTTTGATTTCTCTCACAACCGGAAATTTGTGGCGACTTCCATTTTTGGAAGGGAAAGTTTCCCGACACTGCGAAATGGTGGTAAGAACTCGAAACTTCTATTGGAACCGGTCTTAACCGTACTTACGTGCGGCTGTACGACAGGAGAGACCTACCGTCGAATTAAGAATGCTTTTTCTGCGACGGTTACTCCTGTTTGTCTCCAGCCGTTGATGCGCGCCGGAATGAAAACCCTTGAATATGCTTCATTTTTGGCACTATTTAGTAGAATACACGACGAATACTAGGTTAACTAGAGGACTAGGGTGAGCCCGAACTACTAGTCAAAGCCTCGACGTCCCTATTAGAGAAGTCGGTGGAAATATGTCCGACGATGAGAGATATCGTAGGAACTCTGAAACCTGTAGGAGCCTATGATTGTAACTCCAAGATTCTCCAAACCTTCGACGATTGATTAGTGGAGATCTCTC
>MU128103.1:0-24269 GCA_014904975.1 Marasmius fiardii PR-910 | reverse complement strand
AAAGCTAAATAAAAGTACCTGCTTGAGGCATCAGTTTGCCTCTAGCTAAAGCCAATTAACAACTCAGTTAGCGAGACAAACCTCAAATTCTAACATGATTGCTTTCAATATTCAAATGTCGCATACAGAAAGGGTGGAAATTAGATGAACTATAATGTTCTAGGCACTGGGGCAAGGTTCTAAAGCTGCTTTGAGATCACTTGGAGAACACATTTTTATGGTAGAAAGCTTGTGAAAGGTGCTGAGGATGGGAGTAGTCTGACTATAGGATTAGTACCCTTTTATGAAGCACTGGATGGCTTTTAAAAAAGATGTCTCCTAAACTATTGCTAATCTGTTCGATCCGCTTCAATCTTGTCACCCATCAGAATCAGACCCTAGATTTGTATGAAAGCGTTACTGGGCATCATCAATGCTTCAACTACTCGATTATGATTCTTGCTCCTGGTTTCAAAGCTTTCAGTCTTGGAATTGAGTGGAGGGGTTATAGCAATAACAGACTGTTGCCTTGCTCTCCTGAGCTTCTCTGCTTGCACCTTGGCTGGCTTTCAGCCTTAAGTAACAGCACGGGGACCCCCGTGCATCTCTACCAATTTTGGTCAAAACTTCCGTGTAAATTAAGTGAAAACACGGAGATTAATTACCAAACAATAACCAGAGCGGTTGTAACAGCAATACACAGCACCGCGTCAAGCTGGTCTGTGTATTGTAAGCCCCATGGTCTAATATGCGGGTTGCAGAGTTGAACTCCCCGCCCCGTCAACCCGCGTCTTTCGTGCTGTTCCCCACTCAAGTTCCGTCATTAGTTTCAACTTGCTCAGTCAATGACGGATCCAACTGTGTTGAAGCTACTTACCTCTTGAATCACTATTCTGTGTCTGTTTTCCTGCCAAAAGATTATTCAGATTCACCACTTCTAATTCGTCGACTGGCGCTCGTCGGAGGCCTTCTTTCTGTCGAGTACTCGCTCAAGCAAGTCCAGGGCCGCGTGACTTGCTTGTCAAACCCGTACCCAGAACTGTTACAACTTGTCAAAAGTGATGTTGGATACCTGGAAACGGAGGATTCTACTCAGGTTTCAGGAATGGGCGAGTAATTATGAAATTCGGATCAGCATCACGGCTACTGCCATTGTTATCATAATAATCATATATTGTTGGACATTGTTATGTATCAGTTCCATTCATAATGCGGCTTTTCCAGCAGTCTAGAATCAAAGAATCGGGTATCGGTCAGACAGCTGAAACAAAAAGCCCCAGAGCGACGGAGAAATGAGCGTACTTCAATTGGAAGAAGCAACATCAGAACTGATGCAACAAGGAAGAGCGTGGCAGACACAAAAATTGGCCTTTGAAAGAGAGGTGATTAGGATCGAAAACCACTTGAATGTGAAAGACTTACCCATTAGCAGTACCACCCACAGCGGTTCCATCCGGGTTTGTTGTCACAATTTTAATGACAGGAGCCAGAGTACCACAGATACGGTTGAAGGCTGAACAAATGGCATCACCAGTTCCTCGGTGTGGTGCAGGGAAAACCTCAGGAGTATATGCATAGATAACACCATACATCTGGATAATACTTGGTAATGAGAAAATGATCACAAGACCAAAAGTTCTAAAAGCTCACCGCACTCCTGCGGTTTTGAAGTTAGCGAACCGGGGAAAAGAAGGAGAAGGAGAGAAAAACACTCACTGGGTGAATCCCGAAGCTAAAGAGTAGCCCAATACCGCCTCTTGGGTGTTGCTAGTCGTGAACAAGAACAAAAAGACACCAGTCAAGGCTGTGGAAATTGCCATGGTGAGTTTTCTTCCCCCCATAGCAAACTTGCCTGGATTCTTTCTTGTGTAATCAACAACCAGACAAGCAGCTATTGCACCTGGTACACCCAAAACAGATATGATAGAGTAATCTCGGTAGGTTCGGTAGGTGCTTGGCGGGTCGCTTGGGACTTGGGTGCTAAGATACAAAGTGATGAACCCGTTGAAAAGGGGGTATGCTAGACCAACTAGGCTATAGTGTGAGATTAGTCAAGTAATTTAATCGGTAACAGAAATATCATCCAAACCCCCAAATTAAGATAGTGATACTGGTATTGATAGCTAGTCGCCGCGTAGAAAACAGTGGAGAGACGTGGGACCTAGAGGCAACTGTTAGTTCATGGTAGATCAGAGCAAAGTTTAGTACGAACAGACTGAAGGAAGAGAAAGTGTTTTTGATAACCTGGTAGGTTGATAGCTGACCAACCACTCGGGTCTGTCCTGTTTGATCCTTGGTAGCATTTTGTAGTGATTCGAGAGTTAGAGTAATTGTTTTCCCATTCCTGCGAGCAATATGCTCCAAAGCCTAAAAGGTTACATTGTTAAGTGCAGAGAAACTCAGAAACTCAGACATGAAAAGACCAACTTTGATAGCTTCTTCATCCCGGCCTTTGGCAACCAAATACTTGCAGGATTCTTGTAAGTCAAATACCACATACCGCAGTATCCACATTACTGCTGTAACACCCCCACTAAAGTATAGGTGAACATCTCAGCAAACCAGCACATGAGACAAGAGAACACGGCCTTACAGTACATAACTATTGTTGAGGGAATTGATTAGGGCAACAGTGTGAAATGTTGGTAGAGAACATGCATGAAAAACACTCACAAAGTGTATCTCCAACCTTTGTTATCTGCCTCCAAGCAATTATCTGGTGTTGGGCATGAGAAGTTGCTAATCAAGGGCCATGCAACAAGGGATGCAAAGAGCTGTCCAAGAGCCCACCACACAGATAGCAAAGTCAGATACCACTGATTAATTGTTAAATATTACTGGTTAGATATTGAACTGCAAAGGCCGACCTGATGAGTTTGGGGAAGGGTTTCAAGGAAAATGGCACCTAGTGATGCAAAGTAGTGAGTTAGCTGACATTAGAGAAGCAGCTTTGTAGTAGCCAAAAAGTTGCAACAAAACAAACCATCGACTGGCAGGCTGGGAAAAACAGTGTAAGGGTTGAGTGTCGGTGTGGGAAAAAATGAATCCGGCGCACTTTCCACCGACACCAAATCCCATGCATGAGATGAGCGCACATAATGTGGTGAAGTTGTTTGCACCTCCAGCTGCTATTCCAAAGACAGCAGCGATGAAGAGTGTAATGTTGAATGAGAGTCTGCGCCCAATCAAGTCTGCAAGCACACCCCATGTTGAAGCACCAGCGATGAGGCCGATGAATAGTGACATAGTTGCAAATTCTACGCGTGACGGATTAAGCTCATTCTTGATTTGAGGCAGAATAATGGCAACTCCTTGAAGCCAGATGTCTTTGGAATGGAATCAGAAAGTGAGAATGCGTTCACAAGATAACCAAAACAGGTTACTCACTATCAGCAGCCCACCCGAAACCAGTCAGAAAGAATAGTTGAAGCTGGTAGGGACCAAAGCCAACCCTGAGTATTGATAATGAGACCTTCAGCAATCTTGTACCATTCCAATATTGAAAATCATACTCATTCTGCATATGTTCATTAACTATTACAGCTCTAGATTAGTGACCATTACCAGGAAAATAAACAGACCTAGTTACTCACTTAGTCTACTCTTTATCTCATAGACTGCTGTCACTCCTTCTTGAGTTGTTGAGAGGTCACTTCTGCTGGAGAACTCAGAAGGAGTTTCCTTCCTCTCTAAATCCACTGGAGGAGATTCCATTTCTCTCTGTACAGTTGAGGTGATGGTAGTGAGAAATCAAGAGGGAATGTTCTCTTGAGAAACAAGAATGGCACTGATAGCTCAATACCCATGAAAAAGCTGTTGTCGGGCTGCACCGTTCATTTCGGCAAATCCTCAGTAACATGCTCCCGAAAATCGGCTCCACAACCACGTTGGAACAGACAGTTTGACTCCCGTGCTCCACAGTACTGATTGATGCCCCGCGGTGATCAAGGAACAATACTCCCCAGATTCATTCACGCAAATTATAATACTCCGAATCCCATACAGGAACGCTGAAAACAAACTTCACTTATAATAGATCACACTTCAAATTTCTGATTAGCTGCATCTAGATTTTTATGTCAAGATATTTAGAGTTTTGTAGTTTTGCAAGTTTCAGGCTTCAGCTTCAAAAGCCAATAAGTATTACACTGGTAGAAACTGGTGAGACGTTGAAAGTCCGGACTCAATTTCAAAATTACATTTCAATGTCGTTCTCATGATTGTCAAAAGGCACACATGGAGTTATCCTTGATCCACAGGTGACTGGTTCCTTGCCAAACTAAGACACTGTCCTCCGTGGTAACCTAACTCAGAAATCTACTTTAAGAACAACTTAGAAAAGTATTGGGCTTCTAATATCTCTGAGATCGTGATGGTGTACAAATCTTATCCTGCAGGATAAGTATACCGGCATCCCTTTTTTGGCTGTGTCACACTTCATCATTAATACCCGGTAGAGCCAGTACGAACTCTATGGAGGTACTTATAGGGTGGGGCCACTGTTACTCAATATCAGGCAGATATGGCATTTGAGTTTACCCCACAAAAAGCTGCAATCTCGTACGTCAAGGCACTCTAATTCCTGGGATTGAGAATGCTGATCTTTTGGAACTTTATAGCAATAATCTATGGGCCATAGGTTCGGCTGTCGGTGCATGCCTCTGCTTCCTTGTACTTCTGGTCATAGCTGCAGTCTGGGCTTACCCAAAATCTCGCGTTCACTTGGACCGTGTTAGCTTTCGATTTGTGGTTTATATTGTGTTCACAAAGTAAGCTGTTGTTCCTATATCTATCACTGTCAGCTCACACTCTCAGCAGTATGCTATTTGGAATTGCTAGTGCAGTTGGTGGCACCCGCACTGGACCAGGTCCTCTGTGTGGACCTTCCATCTTTATTCTGCAGGTAAGAATCAACATATGGCCATGAAAGAAAGGACATTTACTCTTTCCTGCAGCTTACTCTCCAATTCTCAGGATTCCTCTTATTTACCATTGCACTCAATCTTCAGTGAGCGCCTCTTCTCAGTGAGGGAGTTCAGCTAAACTGATAGTATTTGCAGACTTGTGGTTGTTCATGGAATGGATGGAAAGCGGTTGGAAAAGTTCTACTTGATTGGATCTGCCGTACTTACCTTGATAGTGGTTATCCCACCTTATGCTGCACACCAATATGGCTGGGATCATCTGGAAAGTGTCTGCTGGTACACAAATGAAAATAGACCACAGCGGATAGCCTGGCAGGTGGGTTTACATCCCAACAACAATCTCTCTTCTTTATTGATGACTGCTAGATCAGATTGGAACTCAGGTTGGATGGACATTTCTTACGGTAGTAGGGGAACTGGTCTGCTCAGTGGTAGTACTCACTTTCTTGTTGCGACACAATGTAAGTTTTTGCATTATGTCCTCAACATCCATTAATATTGTCAATCAAAGTTACGCTTCCAACAAGTGTTTGCTCAAACTTTTCTTTCAACAACCCATGCTTCACATGGGGCTCCTACTGCACCAAGGGTTATTAAAGCAACAAGATATAAGTCTATTATCATCCGTGTGGGTGTGTATATTTGCTTTCTTGATGTGGTCTTATATTGATTAATGTCATATTATATGAATAGCACTTTATCCGGTGGCCTCTTGTCTAGTGAATGGTCTGAGTGTTGCAACTGTCCTTCATTCAACTCTTTCAAATGGAATACACAATACTACAGTATGTTTTGGTGTTTCTTATCATCTGAACCTGTATTGACAAATCAAAGGACTATAATATTTTACTCCTCAGTATGGCCACTCACAGTCAAACCTATCGTTCTACTTATCTTGAGTTTAACTCAGGTGATTTTCTATATGGTGGACGTGTCATTGTATATGGTCTTCTAGCGGCTACTGATCCGGTATGTTTAAAGACTATCAAAGCTGAACGTCCTCTTTGCCAGCCTCACCATATTTTTAGGCTCTCATTCGTGGTGTCAAGACCTTTGTACAAACTGCTCTGGGACTTGGAGGGTCACACAAAAGTTCCAAAAATGCAACAAGCACTGTGCCCTCAGATCACAATGGGGTAGTGATTCATATTGAACTCTCAACCTTACAGTCATGTCCTCCTCTTCCCGAAGGCAGGGACTCCAAAGTTGACATAACCCAAGTCACATTGCAAGAGAATGCCGAAGTCCCTCCGGAAGGGCCAGGAAATTTGCAGGAAAGCTCTTCATTTTCTAGCACTAATTTTGTGCAGGCGAGGCACAGTGCTGAAGAACAGACAGTAGAGGAGGAAGATTCATTTAAGAAAGGACTTTGAATGCGAAATTTTATCTGTGACTGCAGTTGTTTTGATATATCTTTGTACTATCAGAGACTGCTTATTTCGTTATATGGTCTGCTCGTCCAGAGATAACATAAGTTATGTTATTTAACTTGGTATAATCCCAACCCTTCTAAAGAGTCTTGTGAGCCCATAAGGTGAGTAAATTTGTTTTGTTTTGCGAGTTTTAAATTCGTCAAAGGCCCGTATTCGTCAAAGACCCCGTCTTAAAAACTCAAGACTTGAACTTAAAAGGATAGAGATTCCCAAGCACACATATAACCGGTTAGAACTTGATTCAGAATAGTACAACAGAAGTATCGAGACGGTCGGGCGACAGGTTTTTCTTAATCGGAGTGCCTTACCAAAACACTGGATGATCTACTGCTTGCTTATTTCTAGCTTTGATATTGCTTCTACCGTACCGTCTCCTTCTCCATTCTTTCATTATTGGAGCATCACCCGGATTGGAGAACTTCGTGATGCGAGCCCTAGCCAATACCGGGTTGTGGTTTTCAACTTCATACATCATTGGCTATGCCAAAAATAAAAGACTCGCGACGCCCAGGCCACCGCCCAGTGATCTCAAGGGATGGGCGGGGTGGGAACAGCAGCGCTCAACTGACCATCTTTGCATTCGGCGAATAAAATCAGTGTAAGGATGACCTGTGGCCTTACATGCCCACGTAACTGACAACAACCGGGTACGGGACCGAAGGTCCAAGACATTAGAAAAGAAATTCTTCACAGACATGCTGAAGGGTGGGCAGAAAGTGGCCCTGAGGTCAGGAATATACAACTGAAAGGAAGTCCGTTCCTCGTCAATGGTGGCTATTTCTGAAATTTTGTATAAGAATGATCCTCGGAAGCAGCGATAGGAACGCACCGTGGAGATCTCAGCCGCTGAGCCCATTTGGAAGTGCAGGAAACACAAGTCAAAGATAGTACTTACATCTAGCGTATGCGTCGGTTGCGAGGGGTACATATCCGTATGTAAGCGGCAATTCGAAAGTGCGAAACAGCTCTTCTGAACGTAAAGAGAGCGCGAGGTTTCATTGTCTAAGTAAAGGATGGGATATCGAGGAATTTGGGGTGGGGAATGTTTTCCCCGGTCTTCCTCGTAACAGTGCTTTTTTCCGTTGATGAACAGATGAGCTGAAAGAGGGCCCAATTTGAAGTCACCTACGTATACAGTTGCATCAGTGGTTGAACCGGAGACCTTGTTCAATGGAAAATTTAAAGCGGTCAGAGCGCAGTTAAATTCGACGTGAGAGATAATACTTACCATTATTCAGCTAACAGTACTGACGAGGTGTATGATATCAGTGATCACTCCAAACCTCCCGACGCCATCATATGGTAGTAAGTATTTTAGTCACTGAGATGGAAACGGTTCTGTGTTTTGACGTCCGTGGAACTTGTCGTATTATTAGCTTACCGTTAAAATCTCGACTTCTGTTTAGGAGGGACATTTCAGCGTCGTGATCCCAAACCTCAAGCGTTTTTCGCCGGCTACACCAGCCGTTTCCCATTTGTCAGGTGCTTGCAGAGAATTTTTACTTGTCTTATCAGCGTAAATAAAAGACCGTATGAACTTGCAGCTGTTAATTTTATAGAGAGTTTCAAATGGCGTTGCTTGTCGTTGTACGTAGCGAAGGATGTGGTATCGGCTCTCGGTGCGGGTGGGACGCGTCAAACCATGTGATGTGAACCTCCATATCACATGGTTGAACCCTAACCCAATCGATATGTCAATTCCCCACCCAGGACGTACACTTGAAAAATCGGACGTCTAGAGAAGCAACAAGAACAATGACTAGGTGTTCGGTAGAGTTATAAATGCATCAAACAACGGCAGCTGACAGTGGTGTCCGAGCGATCGCCGGTGTCAGCTTCGGATACGCTTCATCCTCGAGTCCTAAGTACTAAGTAGTGAGTACTGAGTAAACTAACCACCGTAGATCCCACTCCATTTCCCCACGTCCGTCGCTCGTGCTCCGTCATCACTGAAAAAGCAACTCGCTGCAACTGTTCTGACTCCCGGGAGTAGGATGGATACAAAGGCTATCGACGGGGAAGAACGCAACATCCTTTGCCGAAGAGATGGAGACGATGACAGCAAGCAAACACAAGCCCTCTCCTGACTATTATCTTCACGTTACGTAGACGGGAAAGAAACAGCTCGCAAAGTCTTGGGTTATGAGTGGCGCAAGAGAGGATTTTCTCGTTCTCCTTCGCACATTCCGTTCATCATGATGTTTCGTGTGGTCGACAGTTCGCTGCGCTTAGATGGTGCTGCACATACGCGACAAAAGAAAATAGTGGATGGCAGAAAGAAATCCAAGGATGAAGGACCCGAGCCTTGAACGCTGCTGTAGTGAAGAGTATACGTATGCCTTCTTCGAAAGGTGGGTGGAAAGAGCGTTTAACAGCTCTGAAGAGGATATTCCCGAGTCACGAGTGAGAAAGATGGAAGGTGAACGGCATTTACACTGGGAGGACAAGACCGACCGCCCCAGTTTCTTTCACGATGACGCAAACCAAGTGCAAATTCCGCGGATGACGATCCCGATCGTCTACTGTGAAAGCCCAGGAGCGTGATGCGCCGGGGTGGGGGGGGGGAGCAACCTGAATATGGACTGGAATGTGGAAGGTCAACCGAAGAGAGCCTGACGCGCTTGGTAGGAAAGAGGCATCGACTGGGAGGAAGCAGTCACAAACGTTTACTGAGAGGGATGATCGCTGATGGCCGAACAATGACAACCGACAGTCGAGACAGTTTTTCTTCTTTTCACAAGGGTTGCGTTGGGTTGGGCGCCTAAGGACTGGGATAGATGGAGAGAGTTTTTTTCCCATCTCTTTCGCGTTCCCAGCTTTCCCATTTTCCGAAGAGCTATTGGCCAAACGATGGTAAGCTTTCATCCCTCGGATGGACTCTGCGGACAAAAGATACACACCCCTCAACATATCCACAACCCCTACCTAAACTCCCAACCAACACACATCTTCCCAAAATACCTCGCCATCCAACCATTGTTCGTCGAGGAGAGAGAGACCTGTCTGTCCTCGGCGCTGGACTCCACCCTCATTCTAAATTGAGCTTCCGAAGCCCCACGAAATTGTTTACAGTTGCCCTCGCGACACCCCACCGCTGACCAGCTGAACGAAATCGGCACCTCAGAACACCAAGAGAGACGCACTCTGTATACTAGAATATCGGCTCCGTCGAATAGACGGATGGAGCTGCGCATGATGCGTTGACGACGGGTGTAGAGAAGGCGAGCAAAACAGCTCATCCTAGTCGATATACGTGGGGTCGTGAAAATGCCCCTCGAAAAAAAAAATTGGTTCGTAGAGTCTTTCCTGTCTTCCACTTCTTCTTGCGAGACGTCCTCTTGCACCCGCTGAAAGGAACGCTAGCGTTCGAATGAAAAACGATGAGTTGTCAACGTTCGAGAGATACAGGAGATAAGCTTACGTACCTCGTAGGTGCCCTTCGACCTAGACATTCAAGGCCCCGACTACTCCCAACATAAACGAGGTACGGCTCAACGATCACCACAGCTGCCATCTGCCATCTGCCATCCGACTCTCCCCCAAGTTCTCCTCAAAACTCTCCCTGTGGTAGCAGACGGTGTAGCAGACTTGGAAAGACGACCGACACTATAAGCGAAAGCGTAGGCGAGGGCTAAGGGCTTCCAGCCATACATCGGAGGTGGGGGAGGCTTGGAACGTCCGTGTTTGATAGTGGCGGCGTTGCCGCGCCAGACTATTGAATAAAGAAATAGATGAGCTAAAAAAATCCCGTTGAATGAGGAAGTTTTGGCGTACCTTCGCCCATCAATCCACACAAGAGAATCCCCTGGTTGACTCGAGATTGAGGTTGGTTCAACGCCAAACACTGAGCACCCGAACATTGAACATCCACTGTCGACATCCGCCATCTGTATGTTCAACCCCAACTATCTCCATCCAACTCCCCCAAGCCAGAGCTCTGAGTAATGAATCGGAGCATAGACATAAGCTAGCTGCGAGGAAATGTCCAACAGTAACCGTCAGCTCAGAAATGTACCATGAAAAAAGAAACTAGGCATACTAGGAGCCCGTTTTTGTTTCACTGGTCACTGCCAAAGCCTACGCCTATGCATAACCAGATATGTGTTCGGCTACGAAGATCTGACCTGCGTTCATAGCGGCTTTGGACCTGGTGGTGATGCGGAGGAGGGTTTGAGAAGTCGCCAGGTGTCGCTTTTACTCTATAGCGCCGGTGACTGCTGGTAAGAGACATGGTAGTCGAAGTTGAACTTGAGGGATGTGTTGGAAGGATTTCCCCCCTATTCTATGCACCACGCTCCAGTCGGTAGTATTCGTCGTTTGGTCGTAATAGTTGCAGTCACTGGTCTTCCACTCATTTCCGGAGAGGGGAAAGGGTGTAGGCTGTTGGATATGAGCTCTTAAGTCGGCATAATAGAAATTTAGGACAAGACACGTACGGAAACACGTTTTTCTCCTCCCAACGTTTACTTCTCGCCCAGACATCTGTCCTTAACGCGATGGATCCAGGCTGGATCATATTTCTCCTCACGCGCCCGTGAAGCCTTCTCCTTCGTAAAACTGCAGATAATGAAATCTTCTCGAACAACAGAAAGTTGCTTGTTTACCATCGCCGGTCCAGGGTCACGTATAAGATAAGGGTGTCGAAGAGCTGAAGCTGAGCGCTGAAAGCTGACAGCCAATAGCGGTTCAGATAAGGGAGAAGAAGCTGGACAAGAGCCATATACTTACCATACACCGAAACACGCTGGACGACTTTCAATCACTGTAAACGTTGGCCAGTGACGTTGGGGTGTATAGGTGAAAATGTTGCATGCCTCGGACAAGGTTCTTCCATAATCTTTGGTTGAAAGAGAAGTGATTGGAGTAATTTTTTCGTGTCGTCAAGCCTCGTTGTAGATGTAGACTTGTCATTTCGTAGCACAGTTTTGTTGTGGGAGATTTAAGGAGAAGGACCTCGCGCTCGACGCGTAAAAACATGTGACCAAGTGTGACATTGTGTTGTAGTCCCATTCGGACATTTCCGTGAACTGTACAGTCTGTGGCATTTTAACTTTCAATGTGAGCGAACTGCTAAGTATGAAAAACTAACGCTACATGAACCGTTACGCATTCACTGGCATTCCAGTATAAGATCATGCTTCCTGCCCTCAGTCCAGCGACGGCCACGGCGTCGACGCCAGTACCACGTGGGACAGTCGTTACCGAACAAACCCACGAGACTCTGATATAGCACAAAATCTAGATTCTATCGATAAGATCGACTTTCCTCAAGGCCTATCTGAACGGCGATTAAGATTGAACGCGCAGACAAATGAAGACCTTAATTAATCCATAAATGAGAAACGATATTGGGCTTCTCACACCAGAACCAGACCAGCGCGACATGTTACATGTTCAGACCTCGTTTCACACATGCTAACTCCCATTGACTTTTTCCAGAAGCTTACTCAGAATGGCGATCAAAACACGTGCGATTGGCGTGGACAGATAAAGGTTTCTCCATACCACAGCTCGATGGCATTTCACTTAAAAGCTCATGAACTGTCACTGGAGTCCATTCACGTCCCCGCAATGATTCTATATGCTCTTGCTTTTCCTCTTCTCAATAACTCTCTCTCCATCTCCAGAGCTACAGCAATGGATGTAGATCAACAATGCAATGAACTCAACCACTGCCGAACTCTTACCAACATCATATACAATTGCTTATCTGTAATTGTCCTTTGTGTTTGGACCTCTGTCCATCCCAATGTTCCATTGGTGTCTCAATCTAGTACTCGTTGGAAGTGGGATAGGCTTCAGATTTCATTTGTGGCCTTATTTCTTCCTGAGCTTATTCTAGTATGGGCAATGCGTGACTGGTACAATGCCAGAAGGGTATTTCAGAAATATAAAAGTAAGCATGTCTCTGATAATTTGTGGCTTCTTTCTGATGAAGCTCTGCATCTCTAGAGTATGGCTGGACAAAAGCTCATGCTTTTCTCGCTTTAATGGGAGGTTTGGCACTGTATGAACACGGAGTCTTCAAATGTCATCTCTGGCCAGAGCCACTTGATCAGCTCCAGGAGGAAACAATTGCCAGGGAAATAGAGAATAGAATGACTACCAGGGAGAAAGAGACTCTCCTTTCATGTAGGTGCTCATCAACTACATAACTACTGGCTTCTAATTGAACCATGGAAAGCCCTATCAAATGAGAGGCCATTGGAGAATGACCAAAACCTATCTACTGAACAGGTAAGTCTTTTCTCCCTAGTGAATATCTATAATTTTAATGAATGTCTCATATATATAGCAACTGGAGAGATCCTTGATTCTCACACAATACTCCTCCTTGCTTGAATTTTCTGTGGCCAAGGGTTTTGTCCATATTGATGCAAAATTCATCACTGACAACTTGGGCCATGCATCTACCCTCCAGGCTACTTGGTTTGTTCTTCAATGTCTTGGCCGTGGAGTTGAGGGCTTGGGCCTTACACAGCTTGAAGTCCTTACTCTAGCATTTGCCACACTGAATGCACTCAGTTATATTCTTTGGTGGTACAAACCACAGGGACTTTTCCATCCCATCCCAGTTGATTGGCATCCAGAGGGAGATCCAGCTCCAGAAAATGATGCCAAAAATGTTAAACATGCATTATTTGACCAACCAAAGCAAGGTCATAGAGCTGGCATTATGGCAGGAGTTATTCATGCCGAAATCTTTTCTCCAGTTGCCTGGCTATACCAACTATTCTCAAATGCCTTTTTTGGACTAAACACTATGATGAAGGAATCTGGGAAGGCACATCTTTTTTCTCTCTCCAACCAGAGGAGTCCCATTTACCAAGCTGCTGTAACATACCTTGTTGCCATTGCATTTGGTGCCCTTCATTGCATTTCCTGGAATTCACACTTCCCAACACACCTAGAACAGCTTCTATGGAGAATATTTGCTGGTTCTTTAACAGGATTGCCCCTTCTCTTTATAGCCATCAGAGGTGCAAAAGCATTCAGCTCAGGCCCCCTTCTTACCTTTACCATTGTTCTCTGCAGTCTTGGTGGATTTCTGTTATACATCTCATCTAGAGTTGGACTGATTATTTTGGCACTGATGGAGTTGAGGAATCTTCCTCTTACAGGCTATCAAACAGTTAACTGGGTTAATTTCATACCACACATTGGATAAGTGGAGGTAAACCTCAGTTTTTCATGCTCTATATCAAAGTTAACTCCTCATCAACAGATGAAAGAACACCTCATTTGATAGCCCATCATGATAGCTATCCAGGCCCAAATCAGTTTAGCGGAAGGTATTCCAAGGCTAAACCCATTTATCAGAAGCTACGCCGTAACCCACACACTTCTTTTGGAATCTGCTTCATTACTGTCTCATTACATCTCAATTTACAGTGTCTCCTCCAGTTGCTTTCTCTCAGATACTGACTTATTTCTCATTCTTTGACCTAAATAGCTCCTCTTTTAGCTTGACTCATATTTCTCATTCAATAGTACAGACTAGCATAAATATGTGGTCAGCATTTACAGGCCTGCCTCCCAGTTCTGCTATTATGCCTTTGTCTAATATCTTTCAAGTTAAGCCAATTTCATGACCCGACAGCTTTTCAGCTTAGAAGTTTACAGTAGCTCTGCGCAAATACTCACAAATCTCAAGTACACCCTTTCAGCAGTCCCTGAACCAACTTAACAATTTTGTGATTGTGCTGTAAAGTTTAGAGGTCACACCTAATTTGCTTGCATCTGCTTGCAAATTGTTGGAAATATGCCCTTGCCAACTTCACCATGTCTACTCCCAGCCTCCATTGCTACTTCCACATGAAATTTCCACCAGTTGATACATACTTCATATTCAGATATTTCACATTTCATACTTGGACTTTGTATAAAATACTCTAGATAGCCTTGAATAAAGATATGGACTTCTACCTTTCTAACACAAATACACTATTGCAGCCAATATATCTAAAATACTCAAGTCTCTGTGCTGGTCAGCAAGACTTCATCCAATCTAGATATAGAGATTAACATTCTATTTATGGGTTAAATTATAAGGCAGGTGTAACTTATGGTGCAGCTCACACTGTACACTACCTAACCAACATACCAACTCACTGAGAACCTCGAGGAGCAGTACCACAGCACTTGACAACATGTTAGTAGCTCCTCACTCTCCTTTTCTGACCTCAATCAACTTTCTGTTATTAATAAGTCCATAAGTCTGGGGGCGGGGACTTGAAAGGTGAATGAATATTTTCAAGTGGAGAGTGGACCATGTACCGGTGGACTGATTAGTATCACTCTCTCTGATTGGTCTCTTTATATTACACATGATGTCCATGTGCACTTACTCACTGATCTTTACTCTACGGATGGCTCTGATCTGAATGCTGATCTTAGGAGATGACACATAAAACCCGTCAAGACGTGAATATTTGTATACTTGATCTCAGAAACATGGGTATTACAGAGATGATTCACTTCTCTTTCCACACTGTTCATGATACCCTAATGATGAGATGAATAGTCTTTTGTACAGCTTGTATTGATTCATGCCTTTAGTAAATCCTTTCCAATCTTCCAGGAGAAATAGAAATCTATCAGTGACACAGGTGGTGCTTGGAGTACAAACTGATGAGGAGGGTTATATGTGGTTGGCACTTTGATGATCCCATTGTATGGGCGGTGGAGCTATCAGCGCTGTCAGCACTCACTAGCATTTAACCACGTCCTTTTAGCTATCAGCTAACACCCTGTGATGGAAATTATATTGTACCAGAATATCTAAACCAGCGTTCGTCGCCTGTTCATCAGTGCAATAGCTCTAACTTGCAAAGGAAGTGGGGATTGTTAGATGTAGTCGCGACATATTTGAGCAGGTAATGTAGACTATTTCTGTGTTGCCTTACAATTTAAGAGCAATTCAGAGTGCTTTTTTATTCAAGGCTTCCCCATCCTCTACCATCTCCCAGATCCTTACAAGCTATTTCCTACCCTTGATATACCTCCATCATATGCCCTAGCAATGTGATCCAGACTCTGGATATGGTAAGTGCCTGCTGAAGAGCTGAGATGGTCATGAAGGTTGCTCTCATATAGAAACACCAATGATCTCCAGTTGGATATCAATTGAATGGAAAGATTATGCTCTAAATTCATTTTATTCTTGGCTTGCTTTTAAAGGGTTCCAAGAACGTCAGTTTCAAATACAGAATTATTTGAAACTGATGTTCTTGAAATTTAAAAGCAAGCTCATTACAGAGCCTTGTGTAGGCTTTCTGGACAAGATCCCTAAAGGTTTTATTTGTGTCCAATAAGAAATGTGTCATTTGCAGGAGCTTTCTCGAACCCCATAAAAAGGTCAAGTACATACTGAGAGTCAATATTCACATCCTCTCTATTGCTACCATCCCCCCCAGGCTGTTTTTCGACAATGGCTTCTGCAGGTGACCTTGAAGAGGAACTTGCATCCTTCCTTAGTGCTGAGACTAATATCACTGAGCCAATATCCACACTCTCTGTTTGTAATGTTTGCAGTTTATTTCTAAAAGGGCTCAACTGACTTTCATATACAGGTAATGCTCTTTATATATGGTATATCACATACACTTTCACTTGGAATCATATCAACAGCTACTTAAACTACAGGAATCTACTGTGTCATATTTGGATTATCTATCCGTGCACTCGTAGCTCCGCCCACAAGCTACACAAGGGAGGCTCTATAGCTTTCTTTATGTTGGCCACTATTGTTATTGCTATTCAGACTTGGGGGAATGTCTCTACAAACATTTATACAGTTTGATGCCGCAACAACCAAGGAATATGCTTCTCTTCTGCGGTTTCTCATTCTTGATCATAGAAAATCTGCTTGGAAGTAAGTAAGAAGTATCTTAATAGCTTGCTCTCACTATTAACCCAGTTTTCTATCCTGGTGCAATGACAGGCTTCATTTCCACTCTTATGAAGTAAGAATCTAAAGGAAACTTATTGTCATGACTCCTCAATTCTGCAACAATTGATTTTAGCACTATAGCTGATGCAATGCTTGTAAGTTCTCCGAAAGATTGAAGTTCATATTAGCTGATTCTTTTTTTAGATTCATCGCTGTTATGTTATCTTCAATTCTAACAAATTTATTCTGTATCCACTTGTTTTTGTGGCATTTGTTCTGAATGGTTGGTTTCATATCATTGCTTAGTTTTATCCCTGAAAATGGTGACAAATAATTAATAGGCAGTGATCTTGGATGCAACATTGCTAGTATATTTGCAAATGAAGGTGCCTCTATAATGGTAACAATATCATTATTCTTGCAAGAACACTTTCAGTGAATGGTGGGTGTAACGCCTCTAAAGCGAATTGATGACATTATGGTGCTATCTGCGTGATAGCACCATTTGTACTTGTTTGGTTCTTACTCAGATAGTATTTAAGTCGATACCGCTCGTAGTTACGCATCTTCTTTTCTACCACCTGTACCGTAACATAGCAGCTTTATAAAGCCTTGTCGTGTTCATTCGGGTGATCTGAGAAGACCGGGCCACAAGCCCACAACCGCGTTATAGTGGGGTAGTAATATGCATAGTTGTGTTTCAGATTGTGCTAACATCCATGATTGGTAAGCTTGGTGGTTTTCATCAATCTACTCTATGCACAAGATATCATGAGATCAACACACTCAAAGTTTCATAATATCATAGCCATAATGTGTGTATATACTTGACTTTCCTATAATGATAATGCTGACTATGTAACAAGCATTGAGTCTGCATTGCTGTATGCAGGCACCCTGTTGGCTCAAACTGTGCTTGGTCAATTTTGTGTGGGATTCATCTGCAACAAGTGTAGAACCTGTCAATCTTGAAAGCATCACGGCTCTAACATCCGTCGGTACTTTGCTCTTTTTTAGTTTCTACACGCAATTCAGTACTTTTCGTCTAGGGTCTCGCTCCAACAATGGTTATTGCCCGAGTAGCATATGGTAAATCTGTGGATAGTGTTCAACAGACACTGTCAGCATTCCACATCACTGACATTGAGGCCACTCACCAGAGGTCTATTGCTACCAGGCAAGGGACTATTGACCTCCAGTTTCAAACAGGGTCTCATGTTAGGAATCTTCAGGAAGAACAAGGGGCGTCAGAATCACCAGTAGCAGGAACTAATGACGTTTAGGGTATGGAGGATTGAACTATGTACCATTCATGTCGGATTTCCGCACTCCTGAACTTTTGCCACTGCCCGCTGTTCATGAATGCGCGGATCTGAATCTGCAAGGCGGAAAAGGCCCTGGCAGTTCAATATTTTCTCTTTCGCACCTACATGTGTCCTGACCCATCTTGGATTATTTATCATTCTGGTGGACGCTCCTCGAAGCTCTCAAAGGAACAACTGACATGGCTCCGAAAAGCTGGTCTTCCGAACGCTTCATTTGGTGGTTAAGAAAGGCATGTCGACTCCAAGAAATTGGACGCTCGAAAATCCAATTGCAAGATCTCTGAAGACGTCCTCGACTCCTAGACAATCTGACGAGAAACTCGAAAGCCTGATACAAACTTTGGACTCTTCCTGTCGCGTAGCTACTATACTAAGAGTTTTGTAGGAAGGCAATCGGGATTCCGGCAAACGAAAAGTCGGCGTCGGCGTCACCTTCGGAAGGCGAGATTAGATCACTTACTGTCATGGAGTGTAGAGGCGACGTAACGCGTAACGGTGGCCCCGTCCTGTCGCCAAAAATGCATTACGTGACGCAGAAAATTGCTTTGTGTATATGGGGTGCTTGGGCACCGGTGTCTTCCAAAATGGGAGACCGGGTGCCGAGTGACTGTCTAAAATGGCAACTCCCACGGGTCGTCGCTAGTAAACACCCAACTCCGGTCCGTAACGGTCAAGAGCTGTCGCCACCACTCCACGGGTTCAAAAATGTAATGTGCTTCAAATTTTTACGCCTCGCTTCTTCCTCCTCCACCGTGACCATCGTCTCCGTCTCTCTCGATTTCGATACGACAATTGTTCCGTTCTGGCCATTCTCTCGCAGCCATTATTTGCCACATTACACGTGGACAATGAAAATCATTGAACTCATCCCCGTTACCTTGGTCTTTGCACAAATGTTAACCGAATCGGAACGCTGTACTAGGCTCGATCATAATGCATAAAGCCCAACTGACCCCTCAAAAGGTTTTCGACACGTCGACTTAAACCTATCTTGAAAGGCAATTAATGTCACACTTGGTAAGTATATCCACGGACCAGTGGACGTAAGTTCCTTTTGTACAAGCAAACTGAATTTTCGAAAACCATCCATTCAAAGTCAACAATGAATTCCCTTCGCTTTGGCTTATGTCAATCCACCCATTATGGTTGTGGTCGATTGATGGTCTCACCGTTTGGGATTCACTAGGAAGACCACAATGAGATCCTCTCCAAATTGGGAGTTCAATAATAAACCCACAGTCCATGCCACAGTCCATGCCACACTTCGAAGCCTATAAAAGGAGCCCCAATGTAAGGCTTTCTTTTCCCCCAACTCGAATAACAGCCAACTCAGACACTAAGTCTTTCAACCACTCATAACCTTCCTCCCTGCATACACCATTCCTCGAAACAATGAACACCCAAACCGGATCCCGTAAAAATCAAAACCAGAACGGAACCGTGGCACGGGAAGCAGAACTAGTCGCAGCTCATACAATGTTAGAACTTCATCAAGTACGTTTTTCCTGTCCGAGCCTTCCGCCATCTTTTATATATATATTTTCAAACAGTCCCCTGTATTACACCGAAGCGGACGTAGAGAGCGCGATCTTAAGAGTGTAAATCCTGACCACCCGACAGGCTCGGGTCACGGCGATGGAGGAAGAGACAGCACCGTACGTCCCCCCGCTTTTGCTTTCATGATCACCTTTACATTTTGACCCTCAATTCCCTTTTCACAGCCTCGTCAAACGGGATCTGGATCCCAACACGGCTCTTCAGTACGCAACGGATACCACCCATACGTTTCGAATCCTCACCCCCACCCCCAGTCTCACCCTCACACCAGCTCAACTGGAGCCCACGCCCTCAGCCACACTCACTCTCGTAGTAGCCATGGCTCAACTGCAACTCCCAATCACACTTACACTCACACTTTCGCCCCCACGCCCAGCACCCATCAAATCCCTAGTGCCGACACCAACCCGAGCACGGGTTTACCTAACCCCAGTTCTACACCCCGTTTACCACATTTCCAAAACCACACTCGCATGAGTCACACTTTCCACCCCATCCCCAGCACCCATCAAATTCCCAGTGTCAACACCAACCCAAGCACGGGTTTACCCAACCCCGACCCCAGAGGTTCTCGCCTTTCTGGTCACGTACGACGTTTCCAAGACCCCCGAACAATGACGTGGACGCTACTTCACCCAGGTGATCCACACCGTGACGACCCCAGTCGAAGTCAAGATGATGGTCGTGGTCGTGGGACGAGTTGTACTGGACCTGAATCAACACGATACACCCATGATCCACCACTTCGACATGCTCACCAACCACATCGATACTACCACGATGGACCACCGGATATAACGAATGTGTCGATGCCACTGGGGGAGGGTCGTCGAGGAGAGTCTCAGAACGGACAACGACAACTTGATTTTGATCGGGATGGACATTTGAGATTGGATGGACGAGGAGGAGGAAGGGACGCGTCTGGTTCGGGAAGTGGAAGTGGAAGTGAGAGTCGCGCTCAAACCGGAAGTATCCCATCGGTTATGGAGGAGCAACCGAAACCATTGGCTCAACCACAAACTTTGAAGAGGGATCCAGATGGGACTTATTGGTGTTCTATTGCGAGGGGTGCGCCTCGGTGAGGGGGTGTAACAAACGGTTTTGCTGGGTTCGCGTTGTTGAGTAATTGACGGATCTGGGGGTTGTGTAACCTTCACGTTTCGCCTTCTTGGTAGGTCTTTTCTTTTTGTCTGTGTCGATCTGTCTGTCTGGGCTTTTTCTCTCTCTGAACGTCTCCTTTCCTTTTTTTGCTCCCGACCTGAACTGTCGATGTTCGACAAATCGCAATCACTCGTTTGTACACTATCTTCTCCCCCCCTCGGTTTCGCTTGATGCGATTACTGTACTCGTACACCGTCGTTCCGAATGTATCGTTTATAGATAGATTTCTCTCATCCCTTCCCTACACATACCTCCACTACCGATACTTTTGATTGCATTTGATAGATTAATTCTCCATCTCCACTCCCTCACTTTCTGTTCTCCGTCTGTGAATCTAATCATCCTCCCACTCATCTGAATAGCCATACATATTAACAAATGCCCATGGTTTCTCGCTACTGCAAACAATCGTCAATTCATCTACTTCAAAACCAATCCCCACGCCAACCTGCAGACATCCTGAATCCCCCCAGGCCTGAGATAGACCTACACCAAAAAATGACAAGTCAATCAAAAGCCCAGCTGCAGTGATAAAGAAAGAGAACTTGAGAACAACTCAGGTTCGGCTACGCACACGGTACCGCAGTTGAGGCCTGAGGCTCCCCGGATGTTTCCTGGGCCGGCTAGTTGTTCTTAAAGTATCCCGACAACACCTATCAAGGAGCTGAGATTGCGACTTGGATGAGAGGGATAGAACTGGTTTTTGCCGGGGATGTCCACCGGGATAGGTGACTTGACGGATTTGAGCCCCCGTCGGCACTCCTCCTGATATGAATGCTTCCGAGGGGAAGCTTCCTTTACTTAGGTAAAAAGAAAATTTTCAGTTTGTGCGGGCACACACAAAAAAAAGATGGTCAGCTCACGACCAGGGAAAGATGCGTTAGTACTAATTTCCCAACTTTCCTTGCGTAAACATGAACTCGTGAAGAGTTTCTTCAACTCAAAGCCAGAAGTGCATATCGTACAGCTCATCCTTGCGTTTGACCCACGGAAAGTCAAACTTCACATGAGTAAAAAGGTGAAAACGACCTGCGTCTGTTTCCCTGGAGACCGGAGAAAACCGCGCCGTGAACCTACGATGAGAGATCGATCGACTGTGGCCGGTTTGAAGTTCGAATCAAAACTCCAATGATGGTCCGATTCGAGCCCACCCAATTTTGGATAATGAGATGGATATCCATCATCGCATGTCTTCATTTTCCGCCATCTTCTTGAGGCGCAGATGATGATGGCTCTGTTGATCTCTAAAGCGGCAGTACATATCATGATACTCTGCCTCCTCCTGAGGGTAAGGGTGGCTCTCGTTGGCCTTCTGCCAGAGTCGAAGTTTGATGCACGTGGATCGGTTGCTTCCTTGAGCGATTCAAAGGCGAATGCCACACAAATTTTACTAGTGAAAAGTGGATCCCGTTCTTTTTTACCCATTTTCTATCGTAATCTACTGGTGGACATGTAATCACTCTTTGCTTTCATGATACTAGTATTTTCTCTCCGAGATAATACCCGACTCGGCGGCATCCGAATTCGAATACGCCGTACACTCAAACTATACTCGTCCCAGATTGCGTTCGGAGGAACTGAGCTACATCGGATCGTTTGCACGCTTCTCAAGACTTGATTCACCAATTCGAACTTGGTTTTTTTGGGTAATGCGACGCAAGGAGGAAACTTGAAACTTGAAACTTGAAGGACTGGCGAAGAGTTGGGGATGATGGGGCATAGGAACTTGCCTGAGTGACGTTGGTTGGATCTGAGTCTGTGTATAGTCGGGATTGGTAAGCCTTTCTCCGTTTGTTTTGAACAGTTATAATGGTGCTGAAGGATTCGTGGAATCTAGATTTGTGCCCGAGATGCGTTCTAATCAAGGCTACCCTCATCATGGATTTGTTTCGATGATACAATCGATGAACGTCTGTTTTACAGGCTGGGAAAAAAGCACTGTCTTTGAAGTTCAACAATTCGCGAAGATCAAAAGCTCAATAATCTGATTGATGGTACTGGCCTATCGTAGTCGTCCTACACATCCTATTTCCCACTCGTCGTTTCCTCAACAACCAGACTCATAACCACTAGTCTAGACCCCCTCCTGACTGGTACCGGTTCATCATCTCCTCTTAGTTGACCTCCATTTCCACCAGCCTCAACTCTTCTTGTTGAGTCATCATAGGTTGGAGGCAGCTCTATGGGCTGATGGTCGCTACGAGACTCTGATACGGTTTCCGGAGGCCTCCATCCACTGTCTTCGTGCTGAATGACCTCTCGTCTCCTAACCAGCCGAGCAGCTTCCGGCAGACTCTCGTGTGGATTCCGCATATTAGTAATTTCATTTCCAACTGCGGTATCGGAGCGGTGGGGTGCATTCGGAGGTAAACTTTGAAATTGTCGTCGAGCTTCTTCTTCAGCTTCCCTTATCTTTGAAAGTGTTAGGGCAAAGGGTGTTAGAAGTGGAGGATCTGCCACATGAACGGAATGAGAAGGAGGCCTTCTTCGATGGCGCCGGCATATATAGATCAAAATACCGGCTGTGATTAGTGCTAAGATTGACCCCGCCGAAAAAGCAGCAATTGTCCCAGAGCTCATGGTACCTGATGACCCAGAGGCTACGCGTAGAGTTGGCGGAGGGTCAGAACGAGCTGGAGTAAGCGATGATTGCTGAGTTCTGTTACGGGATATGTATTTCAGAAAGAAGCTCTGAAGAGTCCTGTAGAGGAGAAAAGAGCTAGGGTGACTAACGTTAATGGTATGGCACCAGCTGAAGTGGGATTCACAGATACAGTGAGTAACATTACTTGTATTGGTGGTGAGACTATCTTGTCGTTGGTAATCGGGTAGTCTGAGCTGGAGAAAACGCCGACATTAAACAGCCTAAACATAGATTTAGAAACCAGATTTCAGTCATGTTAATCAGCAACGGATAGTAGACTCACCCTGCCCTTAAAAAATAAATTACGACGCTTCCACTACTTTTCAGTTCCAGATTTAGCTGCACGGTGTCATTGGTCCATGGTGTAACACCACTAAGGTCATCCAGTTTCTGTTTTCTCAACCAAATATTGTTTGGATCATTCGATTCCCGCACCCAGTTGAAGGTATTATTCTGGGCGGCCGTTGGAGTGGAAGGGAAGGTTATGCTCAGGGCCCTTACATATTGTAATGCCCTGTCGTATCGGAACTGTCAGGTAGATAAGGACCATACAATAAGCACTCACAAAAAACAAATCAATAAGACCTGCAGAAGGCACATGATAGTGAATAGAAATACACAATAGTTGTTGACCAGCCAGCTGGAGAAGTTTTTGTAGTTGTTAACAAACAAGTGGCAGGTTGTTGGAAGGAAGGTATATGTTTAAGTCGGGAAGGGAAATGGCAGGTGAACCGTGATTGGGAAAGGGGATTATAGCCTTCTGAAACCCGAGCTGCCCATCATGTTTCTTTGTCACTAGTTGCTACCAACTGTCACAAAGTGTGTACCACTCTTATTTTCCTATGGTCTCTTTTCCTTTCTCTACGATACACAATACTATCCTTGTTTCATCTCTTGAGTCTATTTTCATTCCATTGCTTTCCGTCACCTTCTGCTATGTTCTATCTGTTTCTGCATGATACCAGGTCACAACATCATAGGTCACATGCCAGGTAGTATATATAGAACGACTTGTCACCTAGTCCCCCATCTTGACCTCTTTGTCATTGGGACTAGTCTTCGACTGTCGAGCCTCTGCTCCAGTCTCTGTGTGTTCACCACCAGCGCTTCACCACACCAACTTTCTATCTTTCTCCTGCATCATTCTCTGACATGATGTTTCTCCCCATGTCTTGAAGCGGCAGTAGATATGAGGTGGGAATTGGGTGGAGATCATGATGATCTGTTGTATCATTGTGGTGACACACTGTATTCTATGCATGTATCACCTCAAGCACTGGTTTACTCCACTTCATTACAGATCTCTATATTTGATTTGCCAGCCTTATTATTTCATTGGACTTTTTCATATTA
>MU128102.1:10425-24446 GCA_014904975.1 Marasmius fiardii PR-910 | reverse complement strand
CTCAGCAACAATTGGATTGGTTCTAACTGATGTTGGGGGCATCCTCTAAGTTCTTTGCTATGAAGCACTAGGGCAATACCTTTTAATACCACACAATTGAGCTCACAACTTGCGACGTCCAGTTTCTCAATTGGGCGACAGTGTACCACTTCTCCCTAGGATCATCATGGCTTTGGGAAAGTGGCATACTACTTTCCATTTTCCCACCTTACTCGGGGACAGTGCTTATTCGTAAGTGTTCTGTATTCACTCCCAAGCTTAGATATTTCCCCGTGACTACATCCAACAAGCAGACCACCGACAGGAAACCCCAAGGAAGTCTGAGCACAGTAAATCAGACGTACGCCATTATGGTCTTTGTTCAGGCCATCACAAGCAGTAGAAATGCACCACCATCAGAAAATCCCGGGTAGAGGACACCCTTCAGTTTCGTATTCGACTTCTGTATCATTGAAGAAGATAGAGGCTTATCTGCATATGTGGAAGTTATTTTTATTTTTGTTTGGAATGGACAAGTTTGGATAAGCAAACAATTTAGCCTGTGCAGATGGTGTTGAAGACTTCTTTTAGAATCAAACGTGTCGATGACATCAAAATCGTCCCCAATGTATTTAGCCGTGTGCAACAAGGACATGCCATCCTGAACTCGAGAAATAGTACAGCAACATCGGCGCAAAGTGTGGAGATATTTTGACTGTCGCAGATCCGTATAGCGCCTTATTACGTGTAGGCCGTCGGGGGGCGGGGGGGCGTCGACTCTTGTCAATAAGTACTGGAGAGCGTGTAATTTCACAAATTTAGATCTCTAGACGAAATTCGAGTTGTAGGTCCTTTTCACCATATATGGCACTGAGCAGAAACAAGATAAGGTCTTGGTAAGTTGCAGATAAACCATGAGAAATAATTGACGGATAATGCCGGCCTCAATGCGGAATGACGTGGGGCTTTTTTTCAACCATGACCAGGCACTACCGATAGCAGACACTACCAAGGTACCCGCACGCCTGATTTAGTACTGATGTTTCCTTTCTCTGCAGCCACATGTGCGATAACTAGTCGGTTGCTGGTGAGCCCTTTAGTTCCGAAAGACTGCCAACTCCGATTGAAAGTTAAGATTCAAACCTCACGCCGTGCTGAATTCCAACTGGACTCTATGAATTCGAGTTGGGCAGAACGTAAAATTGCGCAGTTGCATGAAGGCTCGATCATTGATGATATTTTGTAGGCAATAAACCTATGTGGCGTACGAATCCAGGAGCAAACTCGAAATTCTGGGGATCAACTCCGCGTCAAAACATGTACCTTCCGTCCAATAGTCGGGAACTGATAGTTGCGGTAGCGTGTCACAATCAGATTATTCCTCCCGCTGCCCCGCTATGTCACGGTGTGTGCCCAACAGATCCCCGCCCTCTCGATCGTGATACCTAAGCACCATAGACACTCAGTACATTCGAGGGCTTTGCAAAATCATATCCGATTCTTAGCAGGGACCGGTTGGTATAATGCTCATTTGTACAGATACAAGCTGTGGCTGATACTCTCAGAGTATAAGAGGACACCTTCCTCAGCTCAATGAACATCAGCCTCTCAGTTCTACAGATTCCCTACAACAGCTTCCCGTCAGCCAACAACACCTCATTCGATTTTTTCTCTTACATTTGACCAAGATGTTAAATCCCATCAACTTCGTCGAATTAATTCTCTCATTTCGCACTTTTGTTTTTGCTTCAGCGCTTGCGACTGTCTTTGTCTATCTCCAATCCTTGAAGGAATATATCTTTGGCCGGAAGCTGGTTGATTCCAATGGGAATTCTATCCCTCCCGGGCCTGTCGGTTTACCTGTAGTTGGTGAGTGTTTCTCCTCGAGGCTGACTGAGCTGTAATTCACGATGGTCACGACAAAGGATCATTCCCGTTCCTTACACACTATCCTGAACTCACTCTCGACTATTGGGCCAAGAGATTTGGCCCCCTTTACTCATTAAAACTCGGTAATCAACTCTTTATCATCATCTCCGACCCACAAATTGTCAAGGTTAATTGAAAATCTCAGTTCTTGATCTATGTTGCTCATATTTTCTTTACACCCACTAGGATCTCATGGTCGTTAACGGAGCTATCTTCTCGTCACGCAAAGAGATGCACTTGAAATCCAAGATTATCTTTGCTGGTAGAGGAATTACGGCCACGGTGGGTTTTTCTTCTCCCGCTCTCTCTCTCAGTCTAGAACTAACGGGCGCATCGCACTGGCATAGCCTTATAATGACCGATGGAGGAAGCACCGTCGTATTGCTTCCACCTCCCTCGTCTCTCGTGCTGTCGATGGTTATAACCACGTCCTCGATTACGAAGCTACGGTCCTCATCAAGGACCTGATGCGCCATGGGAATCTCGGCAAGTCTCCCGTCAACCCTCGTAAGTTAATGTTCTCGCTCTCCTCTTCGTAACTTGTTAACTCAACCTACTCTCGCAGAACCGCATGCTGGACGATGCAGTTTGAACAATATGTTGACGGTCGCATTTGGCATGCGTACTGACACAATCGAGCACCCATTGGTCGCCAAGGCTCTCAGACTCTCTCGAGAATTCATGAACTGCACTGGGCCGTTGTCCAACTTGACTGACTTTGTTCCCCTCCTCCAAAAGGTCCCTGGAAATTACATGATTAGCAGAGCACAGCAACTTCACAAGGATTTGGTCGATACTTACGGTGGAATGATTTTAGAGATTGAGGCTCGTATGAATGCTGGGGAGAAGGTTCCTGATTGTCTGGTCAAGCATCTCATCGAGATCAAGGAGGAAGAACAACTTGACCATCTCGATATGGCTATTCTCTGCTCTGCATTCATGATCGGAGGTGTCGAGACGGTGAGCGCGACATTCACCTAATATCATGGACCTCCTCCAAGCTTATCGAGTTTCTACAGACCGCTTCTATCATGCAGTGGTTCTCAGCTTTGATCCCCGCCTACCCCGAAATCCAGAAGAAAGCTCAAGAAGAGCTCGACCGCGTAGTCGGCCGTGACCGTCTTCCAACTATCGAAGACGAGAAAAACCTGCCATACATCCACGCGATCATCAAGGAAGTCGAACGTTGCCACAACCCATTCTGGCTCGGAACTCCCCACGTTAACAATGCTGATTTCACCTACCGCGGACAATTTATCCCCAAGAACACCGTCCTCGTTTTGAACACTTACACCATGCACCACGATCCAGCCAGACACCCCGAGCCTATGAAATTCAACCCGGAGCGATATGTCAAGGACTCTACGCTCTCCTCCGAGTCTGCCAACCTTGCGAATCCATATGAACGTGATCACTGGATGTTTGGTGTCGGGTGAGCGGTATTCCCCAAACCCTCTCGTGTCACTGCTGCGTCGTTGATCTGAAGTCCATTATCGTCCTTTCTAGCCGTCGTATCTGCCCGGGAATGTGGGTGGCAGAACGTGAAATTTTCTTGGTGATTGCCCGACTGCTGTGGGCATTCGACATGAAGGAAATGCCGGGTGAGCCTATTGATCTGAAAGAGTACGATGGTCTTTCAGGTCGATCGCCTGTTCCCTTCCGCATTAAGATGATTCCTCGTCATGAGAAAGTGATCGAGGTATTGGACCGCAGTTGAACGAGTACCGAAAACAACTGTAGGATCGGTTTTTAGAATTTACCCAAAAGGTTTCTACATACTTGGCTACACTACATGTATATTTTACTACACATTCATTTTTCTTCTTTGTTTTGTATTGCTGAAATTAATAGCATTTGCTCGTATTTCCTCCATTTCATGATGACTCGAATCAATTGGCAGCAACCAAGGCAAACAACATGTTCAATGGTTCAATAAGCGTTCCACTTATCACCGACCAGCTTTTCCGCAGGAGAAGCAACTAAGTGGAGTTGCATACAAAAAATTCAGCACAAATAGAGAAGAGGAACAGAGATTTCCACTCACCATTCTTGTAAAAGTTGGTGATCAAGAAGATGAGTTGTGAAATGTTTCCCGGGCTTTACCTTCCCATGAATTCCCTCAGACTCAGAAGCCTCCTGCCTAACTATTAACATCAGATTTGAGAAACTTGCGGAGACCATTTCGAACAAGAGGCTGTATGTTTGGTGAAAGGGCGTAGCTAGAGCTGGACATCAGTTTCCAGTTTCTTTTTGTTTTTATCTCCCTTTAACTAATCTTCTGGGTCCAGAGGCATTCGGGCAGAGCATTATGTTGTGGTTTCAGTCCTTAGCAAGCGCAATGTACAATACTGTAGAACTTTCTCACACCTTCTTTACCTTCTTCGTCACTTTCTTATTCAGTCTCTCCACTTATTACTCATCCAATTACAAATACTACACTGTAGAGAACATTCTAGATACATGAACAGTAGGTATAAGAACTAGGATGTAACTTGTACATAGAACAATCAATTCCTTCTCCCTTATTTCCACTATACATTACAACAGGATTTGGGCAATGGAGGCAAAACAAGCCTATTTGAGTCATCTGCCATGTGTCACAATATGCACATAATCTGCATGCACAGCTTTGGGCGAATCATCTTTCCCGAATATCTACCCTGCACAATTCATCTACGGGGCTGATGTCGACGACACCGCTATTGGTTTATCATCCAGAGTCCCCTGGCTATCTCACCAGCAAACCGCGACCGTCCTGAGGCTTCTCTACACCCAGTACCCCTTCAATCCGCTCTCCGACACCAATATAAACGGTTCGGTCTATCAATCATCCAAACTTGCATTCATGACGCTCGCGTGGTAACGAGGTTTCGCTATACATGTGCTAGCCACCGCTTGAGCTTCAAATGAGCGAAGGGCAAGTGCATTTTAGTTTCTTTGAGGGACCCTGACAGACCATCGTTTAGATATTCCTGCAGAGGAAATCTTGTAGGTTGTCCACCACTTTATACATTGTGAACACAACCTCGACTATTATCAAATCGTACGCGATTTCATAACTTTTACGAAGGATCAGCTGTCGTTCAATAAAACTGGGCACTCGAAGTATGCTTTTTATCTTCCGTGGAGGATCTTAAGCGCTCAATCAGGATTCCTGTTACTGCCACTTGACTTCTTCCGCTGGAGCTTTGAGATGCAATGTCATCCAGGTTTGGGTCAATTTATTGTTGTAATCTGAAATGGATGGTTGCAGGTGTGACTGGGTGTGGTTTGTCGATTGCAGTACGTGAGAAGCACCCGTCGTACCCCGATGTCCATTGACTCGTCATCTTCTAAAATTACCCTAATGAATCCTATAAAAGGGCTCCGAGCATTTGCCATCACGGAAGCTTGACGTTTGGTGTCGATTGTCGGATAAGCCGTCGTTCATAGTAATGGTAGTGGCTGAAAAGCCGCTATATGTGACTTAATGATGGACAAGCTTGAAAGATAACGCATAGTATATAGAGGTCAGCGCACATCGTGTAAACTTACCCGTATGGTCCTTACATGTTGTGCTTCAATTTATCACGTCAGACATTTCGAGGACTGACTCCATGAATAGAGTCGCGGTACGTGGGGGTGTGCTAGTAGCGCACACACGGTCAATAAATGATATCGCTCTGGTGATATCGCCTCGATGATTGATACGGTACTAATTTCTCGCGCGGGAGCTGTTTGTGTCAGTATTTTGAGCGTTTTCCAACCCGCTGTCGTTGCTCTTCATTACTACACCTTGCTCTTGTTGCCGAAGACAGTGCTTATTTGTAAGTATACATTCACTCCTCATTTTCTCCCTTTCCTCCCGTCACCATCAATCATTCCGTGTTTGACGTTGTGACATTTTTTTTCTCACTGCTTCCATTACTCTACCCAGGGACCGGTTGTCGTTCGCTCCATATATACACCCGGAACTCCCAAAGTTGATATTTTTCTCTTCTCCCACTTGACCACCGCTTTCAAGAAAAACGGGTCCTCTTCTCCTCTATTCCGCCGTGTGCCCCCTCGAGCCTTTCAGTGCCCCACAGTCATTACGCGTTATACCGATCATTCACTG
The DNA here is from genome assembly GCA_014904975.1 of Marasmius fiardii PR-910. Classification (NCBI taxonomy): domain Eukaryota; kingdom Fungi; phylum Basidiomycota; class Agaricomycetes; order Agaricales; family Marasmiaceae; genus Marasmius; species Marasmius fiardii. The sequence goes on along the minus strand of MU128102.1, from coordinate 18,442 downwards.
ATCCGCTCAAACCCCGTTCTGCCTCGTATTATGCTCACGCTCGGCTATTTTCTTTTTTTCCTTTACTTTTTTCTAGCTGTGACTGCTCAGTCTCCACTCCTACCCCCGAAAGCAACGGCAAACTTGGTATGGGGTCCTTCGATCATCAACACTGTGGTGGATGCTAAAATTTCAAGGGAGACCAAGGACCGTCCATACGAAGAACGCATATCGCTTGCGAAAGCGGCGATGGACATTGCATTGAACGTTGCAGGAGCAGATGTAAATGGAACTGTATCTTTTCATGACATACGTAAGTTATCGGTCTTTTAAGTGAGGCCTTGTTGCCACGCGGAACTCTAACCCAGCCTTTAGTTCAAACCACGCCGATGATGTACTCTCAGATGGCCGAGTTCGATAACATAGCGCACACCACGAGTTATCGAGACCTCCTAACAACTCAACTTCCACGAGCGTCGACAGAGGTTGTAACTTCACAACTGTATGGTTTATATAACAATGTGATGTTCATACTGATAATTGATTCAAATCATTCAGTGTCAGGCCGGTCTTTACTACGATTCGAGAACATACTGGCTGACGTTCTGGTGAACACTGACAGATATGGAACTACTTGTGAGATACGCTGCTGCCATCTATTGACCAAGACTGTATTGAAAGTTAATTTGTGGATTTCTTTCAGATTATACGGATATGCAGCTAGCAAGGCATATGTTGCATATAAGGATGACCAATTTCTCGCATTGGCGCAACAGTTCTGGGAATTTGCGAGAGGATACTGGATCTCGGACGAAGATGTCGAGGCAAAGCAAAACTCGAAGAAATCCTCTTCATTACGAACTAAGTGCGATGGAAGTGGGTCGATGCACACCATTCCCTTTGCACCCGATACGGATACTGAATCATTGATAGAATCATTGGTCGGCGGAGTGTTTCAAGTAGGTCTCTACTACCGCTTCACGGTTTGTCATCCAAACTGATCCAGTGAAGAATACAAATTCGTCGAATGGGGCAATTGAAGATCGGGCAACCTCGTAGGCCACCTATTCTTCCTATTTTAACTGTTATTTACATATTTGCAACAGGGCCTTTTTTACGTGAGGGCCTCTGTACTGTGTATTCTCGCTAAAAACCCAACGTTTTTGACAGACTTTCAGCAATATTGGCTGAACTAACTTCAAACGTGACATATACTCAAGCGGCCAATCAAACCCTCCAATATCTTAAGAATTTCGCCTACGTACCCCGGTCAAACGACCCTTCGGATGAGCAGACTATCGGCGCGTTGGATACTGATCCACCCTGCCATACCAACAGTTGGGTACAGTGGTATCCGACTACTGGGGACATCATCGAAGGCCTATCCATTCTCTTGTCCATGCAGGAGGATACAGCAATGCAGAACCTGTTGAGTTACTTACGGCTATACCTCTTATAAGCATGCGTCTCTGATTGTTTTCGTTAATAGCCTTCAAGACGCGGTCAACTCGTCCACCCTAAATCGAAATCACCAAGAGTTGGACGGTGTTATACATATGACCGGGTTGCCACTTACCTATCCAGCTGGTGACCCATACCTAGTACGCGGGCTCGCTACAGCGTATAGCAGAAACCATATAGACCCAAGCATGCGTGACTACATCAAAGGATTTATAGATATCCAGGTATGTGAACCCCCCTTTACCGTACTGTCGCTCTTCGTCTCAGCAACTTGATACCGTAGTATAACTACCTGCTCGACAACGCAACCCAAAACGCCTCAAGTATATACGTTGATCCAACGAGCGGACCACCCGACAGGAAACCCCAAGGAAGTCTGAACGCAGTAAATCAGACATACGCCGTCATAGTCTTCGTTCAGGCCATCACGAGCAGTGGAAATGCGCCATCATCAGATAATCCCGGGAGTCCCACACCGTCAGGAACATCGTCGCCAGGCAAGAAAGCAGCTAAAATCGGTGCAATAGTGGGAGGAGTGATCGGGGGCTTCGCATTCATTGCCCTTCTTTTAGGCTTGGTACTTCTCTGTCGTTGCAGAAAGAGAAGGGAACCCCAAATACCATCCATATTCCAGACATCTCCATTTAAACTACCAGAGTTGAGTGAGACAAAGAGCAACCCTTTGACTTCCCCGACTTCTGTTACTTCGCCGATACATATTAAACCCCGGCTGACACCGAGGTACTCTGCACATACAGATGGTACTACTTTGGTCTCGCCCATCTCATCGGCGTCACCGATTTCACCAACCTCACCAACATCGTCGAGAGTACGGGTTAAAACACGGTTGCACCCTCCACCACCTCAAGAAACTGAAGTAGCGACCCCAACGGTGCAAGAAGGTATAAACTCCGACGTGGACTCCGGACCGGCCAGCGAGGACCCGCATGCTCGGTTCCACGCTATGTCTACTGCAGAGATGGCTAGGATCCTGAATGCGAGATTACAGGCTGAAACGTTGGATAACGAAATGCCGCCTTCGTATCCGCAAAGTCAAGTTGGTAGTTGAATCTTTCATCCAATGGAAAGGCGTCTTCATGCACGGAGGATGAACGTTGTTCCTTTTACTAACAAATAGATGTATTTTATGTCCTAGTGTACTAAGAGTGTTCAAACGCATTATATAAAGCTGACTTCCAGGAATAATTCTTGTGTGAAATTGAGACTATCTCAGTGGAACAGGCGAGCACGAATTCAGACACAGATTTCAGAACCTCTAGAAGTCAGTGATTATGACTTTTACACAGAGAGTCTTAGAGGCCAGTGTGTCACTATAAAGTAGCTGTTTGTTTAAATCTCAACTCCATTTGAACCCAATCAATAAAGATATAGCCTTATTTTGTAAAAGTATGTAGAAGTTATTCTTGTTTGAGTTGAAAATAGACAAGTGGCAGGGAAACAGTTCATCCTGTGCAGGTGGTGTTAACCACTCATTGATAGAGGAACCTTTTGACATAGAAACTTTGAGAATGCAGATACAGTCATTGACTTTCATTTGGGATAGAATCCTGACACATAGCCCACAGCTACTATTCTTGTGCCCTCTGTGGCCTGGGCTTCATATATGTATCTCTCCTTACCCCAAGTTAAAACTATTCAAATTCTAGGTGTGTTTCTATGTGTGGGTGTGAGTTGAAATGCTGGGATTTGGGACAGAACTTATGTGGACTATACAACCATGAGGAACTATATAGTGAACTACTCAAGACAGTATCTTTGCATCTACCTGATGTGCTGTACATGACCAAGATTAAGTGCAAAAGGTGGTTCTCCCAAGTGCCAGTAAATGAATGTATGGTCTGTTTAACTCCCGTCTTAGGAGATGGGATGTTTCTTGAAGTTAACGCTACAAGGTCGGATTCCAATAATATCAATAATCAGAGATAGTATACAAAGAGCTATGCTAACCTACCATGTAACTGCTCCCACAATCCATTCAGAATCAGAATGAACAACTTTATCGAAAGGCTGGAAGATAGAGATGTAATGGTATAAAGGAAGGGATGATGGTGGTAGAAGTACAAGAGGCGACGTGAACGCCACGGAAAAGGACTGGGCAAAGGGTTTGGCGACCATAGAAGAGGGACAAGTCCGGGTCGAACATGGGAGAAAAAAAGGGCTCATGCGTTCGAGTCGACCACTCGAGCTTGCCTTGACTCCAGCAAACACTTTGATTCAAGTTGAAAGTCAGAAGTCATCGGCAGACCATCAGCCGGGCTCAGGCAAATCAGATTACAATCAGTTGGCGTTGGAAGACATTGACGCACTTCTCGTTGGGCTAGTCAATTCTCAAGGCCTCACGATCAATCAATCAACGAAAAGGTCCTTACAAATTGCGACGCAAGTCTTGATGATGAGAGTGGACTGTTTTGCGGCAGAACGGTTTGTGTCAGTAGTTTGAGCTTTTTCCAACCCACTGTTGTTGCTGTTTGTTACTACTCACCTTGCTCTTATTGCCCAGAACAGTGCTTATTTGTAAGACTTCTGGTACATCTCTCAGGTTGGGCATTTCTCCTTCCCCTTATTATCATCAATCGCTTCGTGTTTGACATTATGACAGTTTTTTCTCACTTCTATTACTCTCACCCAGAGGCCAGCTCCATATGTACAGCTCGAACTCCAAAAATTGATATCTTTCTTTTACTCTTACCTATAGGCAGCTGGTGTAACTTGGGAATCTGGGGATGCTGTTTCTCTCCATGGCAAGTTTTTGAATCAAGGCTTTCTGAACAATACCAAAAACTCTACGTTACGAAAAATTGATGAGTACGCAAAAGAGAAATTTTGATATGACATTATTAATGGTGTTTCTTGTAGGAATTCTGTTGGTCCATTTGCCTTTGACTTGTTATCTGTTACAAGTACAGTGTCAAAGGTCTGGGCAATTGGCTTGGTCTGCAACCCTTCAATCAAAAAGATGAATTCAACTGGTTATAGTTCTAACCTTCCACCATACTGGACTACAAGATACAGTGAGAACTATGAGGGTGTATGTCTAATTTTTTCTGTTTCCAAGTATTATAAGTTTATTCTTCTATAGATTCAAGCATTTTTAGCTGATGCGCCAAGGGCTAGAGAAAGAGCGGCAGCACTAGATGAAAAATTTCAGAAAGAGGCTATGAAGATTTCCTCTAATTATACCCAATTAGTTTCACTTGCTGCAAGACAAATATCGGCAAGCATTGAAACTGTGGTTGGACCATCAAATGAGATCTGGATGTTTATGAAGGATATTGGAAACTCTGAGTGAGTACAACCATTTTATTCTACATTATGTTACAGAGGATTTCACGGATTAAATTTCATCGTAGTTGAGTCAATGCTATTGAAACTTTATATGCAGCACTTCCGGCATTTCTCTATATAAACTCTACCTGGGTTCAATATCTCCTTGAGCCACTTCTTCAATATCAGACACTATCTGAATATACTATCTCCTATGCTGCCCCTGACATTGGTAAACTCTATTTAAAAATATTTCTTTGTAGAATCTCAGTATCTTGTTATTTTGTATATCAAGGTACAGCATACCCCGTGGCCCAGCCACCATCCAAGCTCGATCCTTCACGCTCTATTGATGGTATGCTTCAAGGAAAAGGAACACTATTTATGCTATTCATATCAATTTGCTTCTCAGACTCATCACCTCCGCTAATTATGGCTTGGGCTCAGGCAAAGTTTTCAGGAATTCAGACATTACTCAATAAATATGTAAGTCCACTAAGATCTCCCAGTATTCTCTGTTTTTTTTTTTTTCAATGATCAATGTATAATATAGTATCCAACTTTGCAAAAGTGGGCAGATTATTTTATAGCCTCCAATGCTCTCAATCCATCAGGGGTGTGTGTATACCTCTTCTTTTTTTCTTCTAAATTGAAACTACACTGAAGTATCTTGGTGTTGGTGTCAGTCGAACAGCAGATGGATTAAGTCTGAACAATATGTCAAATCTAGCAATCAAGGCTATTATTGGAGTTAGAGCAATGGCTGAAATTAGGCATACTGTTGGTAGACATGATGATGCTTCAAAGTACCAAGTATGAGTTGCTCCAATTCAGGGTTCCCTTCGACCATGGCTAGTTTTTAAACACATTTTAGGCTCAAGCCTTGTCATGGGTAACCAGTTGGGAGAAATTGGCTGTATCCAACAATCATCTGGTCTCAACATATACTGACCCAAACTCATGGTCTCTTGTGTATAATTTATACCTGGACAGGATGTTGGGAATGAATTTGGTCAGTCAAGAAGTATGTAAGTCAAAAGGTAGCATTACTTAATTTTAGCTGCTAAAGCTGAATTTTCACAGATATATGACATACAGGACAAATTTATTGCTACTCAGGCCTTGTCAGGTACAATTGTTGTTTGGGAATCATTTACCAGTACTTATCACTGCTGGCAGTGAACCCTGTTTGGGTGCCAAATATGGGTACCCCAAATGTAACAACTTACTTGAAAGTAACAAATAGGACAAATAATTGTGACCAAAATAATTCCCAAAGCTGCATAGTCTTTGCCCAATATTTGTAGCCTGTCAGAAAATCTTTCCAAGGATATTTGGCATTAAACAAAATTCTAGAATATTTGACCAAAGCCAAATATTGATTTCAGATGATGATGAATATTTTACTCTCCCAATTTATTAAATGTTCTCCACCTGCAAGTTCTTTGAATGTTTGTCAGTCAAATATTCAGTAGAAATGAAAAAATATTTGGAGCAGATTTCTTACTGGTAGAGTATCAAACACTTCCAATATTTTCTCACATTTTCAGTTTCCAAAGGTATAAAATATTCAGTTGCTGGACTTGCCCTCATTATTCTGGGTATCTGGCTCTTCATTCGAAGATACTCCCAGGGCAAAGCTCAGAGCTTTATTGAACGAGAGCCCAACATCCTTGCAAGATTTTTTGGACCAACTCGTGGCAACAACCCTCATCATTTACACTTCCACTGTTATCACATTGAGCCCCTGATTCTTCCTGCTGATTTCTTTCCAGATCCTCCAAAGAAACGCAGATCGGAAGGCATGAATACTTCATCTGCTTTGGAAGGTAATGGACAAGGAGATATCGGTCACAGAAATCAACTTCTCCAGCAATCTTTGTGGCTCCCCCAGACCCCAGCTCTCAACTTCTCAATGAGGTGGAGAATCTACGGCAAGCAGTGGAAGAGATACGGGCAAGGACTGGTTATGAGCCGCCACCAGACTATGCATCCCATGGTCAACATGAGGAATAGCTGCCAGAGTGCAAATTATGAATACCGTGGTAGAAGGGAATTGGTGAAGGGGAATCACGGAGAATATGTAGATATACAGAACAATTGTGTACCATTGCTTGGATGTAAATGTCACTGAGATTAGACCTATCAGACTGCTAAAAGTTGAACTGAGTCTTTCGCGTGAGCAAAAACCTCTGGCTGTGAGCCTCCCACGCCTTTAGGCACAATATCTGGCGGGTGTCTCTCTTCCAGACTCTTGTTCTCGTCGTTAATGGGGCTCGTATATCATTAGGGTGAGTGTGCGATTAAGGCTCCTAGCGGATAGGATGGGGTTCGGATATCCGACGGATTCGGATGAGTGAATTTATCCACTGTCCTCGGATAACATCCGACCCATCGTTCGGATATCGGATGGATCTTCAGCTACAGAGAAGTGCGGTCAAGAATACCCAAACGACACATGTTCTGATGAGCTGTTACTGTGTGATTCACTATGGAATGTACAATTGACAATAAGCGCCGAGTAGTAATGTGCAATGGTGGCCCCAGAAAGATCAACCAATTCTATACACACCTCTTTGATACATACTTCCAAATTAAATAAAATAACGTCAACCCACTCAGGTTCAGCCATCAGGCCAACATTTAGATTGCCGAAGAACACGATCAGTTTTGTGGGAAGAGATTAAAAAATCTACCTTTGAGAGCCCTCGAGCGAGGTTATACTAACAGAGCATCTGCCGGTCTAAGATGGCTTCCCAGTTAAGTCCATCCGATCTGCATTCTATCTGCTGGCAGGAGCCCTACACCTGAGTTTGCAACATCCGATGAAAGAAGAGGTTCTGATTAATGGACTGGCGACCATAACTAACTAGCACAAATTAGAATTAGATGTAGAATACTCTCATAAAAAAAAAAGTCAAATTAAGACGATTCGAACGCCTGCTGTAAAATTATATATTGGTTTCCTGCACCAACATAGTAGGGAAGAAAGAAGCTTCAGAAGTCCAAAAAAAAACCCCAAAAAACACAGAGAGATAGGAAACTCACTCATTAAAATAGACCGTTCCGATAAAACCTTCATAATCCCCAAAATCTGCTGCAACAAATCCATCATCTCCCCTTCCGCATCTGACCATTGCGCTCCACTACGTCGAAGTCGAGAAACCTCCTTCCGGACCACCGACCCAATGATCTTCCACAACATCCCCATGATAGGTGAAACGAACGATGGACAACCGCCCTGTCTCAGTAGCTGCACGGATGCCTTCGCCGCCTCGATTAAGATTTGCAG
>MU128101.1:4643-24671 GCA_014904975.1 Marasmius fiardii PR-910 | reverse complement strand
TTACTGGGAGTGCTAGTTCTCGAATCTTGAGAGCCCTGAGCGCCAGCAGTGTGAGTGATAGTACGAGTAGCCATTGGTGATGGGGAATGAAAATGATAAGGGAGTTCTTCTGAGGTCTTCGAAGCGAGCCGCGCAAAGAGTCGAGTGTTCTTGGGCAGTTGGGATGGGTACTTGCGTCGAGGAGCCGTTTTGGAGGGGAAGAAGCGAGTTTTCGAAGGGAGAAAATTTTCTTGATGGGAGCGATAGAGCGTAGAGTGCGAAGAAGCAAAGACTGGGGTTTAAAAATGTGTAAGGACGATCTCTCAGTGCCTCGAGCCTCAACGTAAACCAGACAGGGCGTTTAGATTGCTCCTAAGTCTATCTACGATAAGGCAATAAGGCGGAAGTGAGAGAAGTAAAAAAGGAATCGTATCGAAGGTAAGCGAAGCTTATATACTTAGTCGGGAAAAGCCGAGAGGCGTGAGACTAGCACTAATTACTTAGATTAGAAACGGCACGTTACAGATTCGCACGCGCGTGCTGCTCTCAGTCTCAAGTTTCACGCTCAATATCGCCAACACTTATCTACGTCCTTGAACAGTGGTATCATTACAATATGTGGCTAGATGTATGTAAGTAATGCTGGTTCATATCATACATATAAAAAATGTAAAAATGCTGGTTGATGTGCTCGTGACATCCGCTGAGACTTGGTGGAGCCCGACCTCGTGAGGACGGACTTTCTGCTGGGGTTCAATCTCTGTACGTCAACTACTTCTCTGATTTTGCGTGGCAAGGCGCTTATGTGAGACGGTTTGGCATTGGCGTCGTTCAATGTTACAATTCCACGAAGGGACAAACTCTGTCGGAATTTACGCTAGCAAGATGAGTCACTCCTCAACTATAAATTCAAAGGAAAAAACACGTCCCGGGGCATCTTGCGTTGCGGTTGATGGAGGAAGATGATGCTTGTGATGAAGGTGACGTTTGGGCTTCTGTATCGAACTTGGAAGTTCTCGCGTACATCGAGTATGTATTTTCACCAGTTCGTTTCTCCTGGCCTAATGAAAATGGAGATAGTACAAAAATGAATGAATACTAGGGATATGTCGGAATAGCTCGAAAAGTGAGGAGTTCAAATTTCAACCGTTTCAACTCCCATTTTCTCCCGATATCGAAATATACCCAAAACCAGCTTTTAAAAAAAACCACTTTTACAGAAAATACCGACAGCAGAGCCATCGATATCACCAAAATTCACGCCCATAAAGTCAAACTTGGAAGTCACGTCGCCAAAGAGAGGAACCAATGCTTGAATCTTTCCGGTGACGGCAGGAACGATCGCGGTAGTAAAGTCCCCTCCAAGGTGGTTGGTATAAGAGTGGATGATGTCACCAAGGGTTCCACTAAGGAAAACATAAGACTACGGAGTTTAAGGTTGAGAGGAGATAACTTACGTCGGTCCGGCGAGAAGATCATTGATAGCTTTTGGGTCTTGTGATCCAGCAAACAACACAACGCTCCCAAAAGTACTGAGGACAGACTACAAACACGATGTCAAACATATGATCTGTAATTGAAAGACAGTCGTGAAAGAAACTCACGTTCACAAGACCCTCAACGGCACCAGCAACATCGCCTACCGAGACGGATCCAGAATTATCCGTGTCTTTGGTGGCTAAAGCGCTGATTTGGGATGTAACACCACCTAGGACAGCTTCAATCTGAGCGATAATAGGTTGAAGAGTGTCAGTCGTGATATCCTTTGCCGGAAGGGATGCTTGGGAAATTCATTTAGAAAACGAACGGACCCGGTTATGAGGAAAGGGCACGAAAACTCACCGACATGCTGAAGATATGGTTGAATCTGAGTGGTAGCATCATCAACAATAGACTTCTCTTGACAATATCCACATGGTCCATCAACGTGCCTGCCGAGTAAGGAGAGCATTGGGGAGTCGTTGAGAATCGGGAGGCCAGTCTTTCCACTGGTAGCTCCAGAGTTGGCGTTCAGATCCGGAACGAGAAGCCCTCTACGAAGCAACCCGCCGGATAGAGGTAAGCTACTAAGTAAGCCGCCACCTCCAACGATGGGGAGCCCACCGGTGCCTATGTCATTTCCGTGAGATTTACCGCCACCAACAATCGGGAGTCCTTCTACGACACCACCAACGATTGGGAGTCCTTCTACAACACCACCGACAAATGGGAGTCCTCCTGAACCACCACCAAGCGAAAGTCCTTTATCAAGGAGTCCTCTAGAGCCCAATGCGGAACCAGCTATGGGGAGATTACCTGTCATAGGAAGCTTTGACGGATTTTTATTTGAAGATGGAGCCTTAGAATTCGCCGGGACTCCTCCAGCAACATTATTGGCCAAGGGAGCGTTGGGCAAGTTGGGAAGAGAGGGAACAGCGCCACCGGTACTGGATAATCCAGTCAATGGGTTTAAAGGATTCGGAGCTGCGTGGGAGACGGAAGAGATGGCGGCAAAAACAAAGAGTGTGAGGGTGGTGAATTTGGAAGGCATTGTTCTTGACGAGGAAGGATTGGGCGTTTGTGGATTAAGATTTAAATGAGGGTATGAATTAGGGTATCAGAGGTCAACTCTGGAAAGTTGTTAAGATTGCTGATGATGGAAGACGGTGGAGGACCCAAGGCCAGTATTTATACGTTCAGGCAGGGAAGGGTCCGTTAAAACTGATTTGTGTCATCGCAGCAGCTTGTATCGCACAGAGAATACCGAGAGGGGGGTCGTGTCATTTGGAAACAAGTCCGGGGCAGGAGCTTAGCTACTGGATCGGAATACGACGTCGGTAGTACTCCTTAATGTTCAAGTTAACGGATTGTTTCAAACTGGTAAGATCAAGTTGCGTATTGATGCATCGAGCAAGAGCTGACCCGAAAAGAAAATCAGAGTCACAAGTTCAGGCTTACTAGTATTGAACCCAGGTACTTGAAGCTTGAAAGTCCAGAGGAGATTTGTAGGCGTTCGAATTTTAGCGGAGTGGGCATAAATCGTGTGCATTCATAATTTCATATTCAGGACATGATCGATAGATATCCCTGGGACCCTTTAAGTTGGCGTCTCAGGTCGAATCACGACACCAGTATACATTTTTGTATCTGTATCACTACATTATCTGGTTCTTATATAAATGGTTCTCAACTGACCTTCTGCATCATGGTGTTTTCAGTCACATCAAATCTCTTCACGTCGACTCCACATGACAGGAACTGAATGTCCCAAGTGTCACGATCCACGAAGTTTGGAAGCAAAAAACGAAATGGCCCGCACAAAATCTACATTTATGTCATTGAAAATGAAGTTCACAGTAAATTGAAATCCGAAAACAAAATAGCCCATAATAGTTTCACCCGGTTACGGATGGCAACCATAGAGCTGCTGTCTTGTGATTATGAATGATGGGAAGGGTCCCTCGAGCCGAGAAGGGGACTTCTTTATGAAAGGCCACGTGAATCAGAGCTGAGTTTGAAAATCTGAAGTTCGGCTTCTCAACGGACATTAGCGGTGACTATGATTCGAACCCGTATGAAGAAAAAGGGGTGACTTTGCTGTCGACATCCTGGGGTTCGATTGGTAATTGTGGCCTTTCTTTCTGTGGGATTCCTGCTCGGTCGTAATTATTATGAAGCCTTGCCTATTCAAGACTCAATTCAGGGACTCATCTGATACACGTTCACCGGAAAAAGTTAGCCACCTATTAAACCCCACTAGTTTCTCGGAGGACCGTGTCGGGTTTGATTCTATCTCTCCATCTCTCTATCTACCTGCCTATCCAGTGAGCTCACAGCCAATCTCAAGAGAATCAGGGTTGATTTTGGACCTGTCATTCATGTTTATAAAGGACGGTGGAAAGTTTTTTTTGGAGGAAGGTCATCTCTTGATTTTTCGTTTCAAAAAACAGCGCGTAGGCAGCCTTTTTTGCTCGATTAATTTGACTCTGGCTTGGAAGTCGAAATCTCAAAGGTATTTCGAACCGAGAAGCGAAGAGAGCTTTTGTTGATGGCGGCTACCCAAATCCGGAGATGTGAAAACTACCAGAAAATGAGGAAGTTGTTGTTTGTCGTTGAGTGCATAGTAGCACGGGGGGTATTTTCCCCGCCTTCCAGAACTGGGCCGATTTCAGAAAGACGGGGAATAACTCAAGTTGGCAGTGCAGAAGTGCCCTGATCCGGAATTTCCGTAATATTTCTATAGTTTGGTCACGACGATCAAGTTGGAGGCGGAGGTTAGTGACGAGTCCTGGTGGTTTTCATTGGTAAGGGAAACGAAGAGTGAATTTGGTGTAGAGATTGACGCGATACAGTAGAGGAGGTTCATAGATCCTGGGAGCGACATTTGATTGGTCTGATATGTTGGTCTTTCGTCACGTAGGGTGGGTGGTGGCTGATCGGGACGTGCTTACAGTTATCTGAACTTGGGAACTCCAACCAAAACCTCGAAACTTGTCGAATTGAAGCCTAGTATACTATGGAAAAACCAAATGTAGTTGTGCTCGATAGAACCCCGTGCGATTGCGAAGTGAAGGAAGGTACAATTTTGTCGATCTCGAGCCGAAGATAGATTTGCACATTAGTAAACGAGGGTGGCGCAGGACAAGCATCTGAAAAGGCCTTTTTAATTCCCTCGCCCGTAAACACCTACCGTAAATTCTCTTGAAGATGGAACGTCGGAGACTGCCAATATGTCGTGGTTGGCGTTGAGTGCCAACTCGAAACTTGGTTCAGGGTAACCGCCCCTGGACAACAACGTCGAATGTTCGCGGCCTGTTCTGGGACCGTCTTTTCATCCTCAGGTCGACCTCTCATGACCTCAGTCGACATTGCAGGACCTCTAGCGTGAGTTAGATCATCCGCGTAAAGATATCAAAAATTACAGGAATCCTCAGAGGACGCCAGCGAATGTATGATTATGAATCAATCCGGCCAGAGCTGCGTTATTATTCTTGTAAAGGTCTTGCTGCCACATACGTTTTCTCGGGGGCAGCAGCCTAGGGGAGCTTCCGGTGGCTGTAAGCACGGTCTAGCCTCAGTGAAGAATACCATACAAGATGGATTGTAATTAACATTACTTTCTCCATTCCAAAGTGTTCACTATCGATGAATCATATTAAAGCCGGAACATCCAAGCCCAGATTCCGATGAAGAGTCATGATGAACAAAAGACAATGCCTAGCTAAGTGGAGTCAGAACTCAGTTTTTAACCAGGATAAGAATTAAAAGAACCCAAGCTCAAATTTGGGATCGACTCTAGTGTTCACACAGCTCTCTGAACTCGTGGAATTATGCCAAGGTGAGCATGGCGGTGCCGGGAATTAAAAAATTGTGGTTCTTTCCCTTAATGTTCTGTCCTAAAGAAAAAACTGGGCTGTGATCATCAGATGTACCATGCGGAATCTACACGACAGCAGTGCAGCCCACATTCTAGACCTTTTCCCTTGCCCCCAAGCTCTCTCACATCCTTCCACCTTCTGCGGTTGGCACTTCTACAGTTCAAATATCTAGTACTCTATGCCACCTCCGGCTCCAAGCAAATGGCAAGTTGGAAGTCCAGCTCCCAAACAGCATTCCTGCTACGGCAACGGCTACAATATCAACCATGGTAGAGACCAGAATCTCAATTTTGGGGGCACAATGAACATCACCACCAGTGCGCTCTTATGTTCTTTTACTCAACACATTCCCTACCAATCACAGATTATAAACTTTCAAACAGCTTCAGCCGCACCTCAAAACTATATCCAGGAAGCTCTTAATGAAACCGGGTATTCCTACTGTCATAACTCTCAAGCACGTTTTCCCCAGCCCAAATGCTCCGAGGGAACACGGAAAGCAATTTTGAGTGATTTGTTGGGATGGGCCCACTCAGACTTATCGCCAAGATTCCTGGTATCTGTTGGCTTCGAGGGTCAGCAGGGACAGGAAAGTCTGCCATTACTCAAACAATAGCAGAGGCTTGTGAAGGGAAGAATCTCCTGGCCACCCTTTTCTTCTCCCGATCAGACCCAAATCGAAATACCTCACGCTATCTGGCATTAGCTATTGCTGATGCAATCACCACAAACGTTCCCAGTCTTCAACACACTATCCATTCGGACAGTTAACAATAGGCGGGAGATATTGCATGCATCCTTGGAAACTCAATTCAAGGGCATTGGTCATTGAACCTTTGCTTGAGTAGAGAGACTATATCCAAAATTCCCATTCTGTTTCTTCCACCATGGCAACATCCTCACCACTAGTCATCATTGATGGTCTTGATGATGTCCTTTCTGCTTAGAAAAAAAGGTCTCCAGAAACGCCCCATATCAGGACGTGTTCCAGAGGTCCTGATTCTTTGCCTTTTTGTCCTCGTTTCCGGCGACACAAAACAGCTCCTTATTCATGGCCTATCGGCCTAGATTCCAGGAGCCCAGATTCATTAACTTTCAGGTATGATTTATGTTCTCCTTATTTTATACATAACTTTCAGCCAGAATCTGTTTAACTGATTTTTTTACTAAGTTGATGTGAGGTGTGGATTTTTTTTCTATTCATTTCTGTAGACAACGACAAAGGAACCTGGGTAGAAAGGATTGTTCCGGAGAGAACGGCAGAACGTGATTGAGGTACTCAGTTGACTGGAGGGACAGTCTTCTGAGGCCTTTTTTTTGGGCCACGGTCATTCCACCAGAAATCTCTGGGTACCTTCTCGGTGCTTCATCAATTCATTTGAGGGGCGATTCAGCTTGGCTTCGACTGCCCAATGGGCACCTTTCCGAGGACACCCGTGATACCGTACGTTATGGATACGGCAAACAGCTCTATTTTTGAGATCCGGTGGAAAATAAGGGATAGAGCAGTCGGGATTTGTTGGGATATACGTGTCTGTTGTGTGCGAGAGAGCAGGAAGGTCAAGCTGTTGACCGTTGAAGAGAAACTTGCGGATACCGTTACTATACGCACTCACGAAGCATCAAACAATACAATTAAACCCTGTCAAGACTTTCTCACGCTTTGGATATATTTGAAAACCCCCGTAGTTTTTCTGCCCTGTATAATATCGTTACCTCTCGACATTGCCGTGATTATATATTTTGATACATAGAGCAAAAGGCCCATCGTGTTACAGAGTTCTGTTCCTCTGAGTTTCAACGGTGGCATTGTAGGTCTCAAACCCGGCTGGAGCCTGCTATTTTGGCTCAGACTGAGCGAGGGTTCACAGAGATGTAATTCGACTGGAAGTAGCTGTACCGGAAGAGAAACTGTCATGCCGGGCCCGGCGGTTCCTGAGTCATGAGTCATGAACTGTGACTGAGTGTAACATTGTGACGCTTCTCGTGAGCTTTCTCTCTTACGACCATCATGGCCGAAACCCCTTCTCGGAGGCTCCTTCTATGAACGCTCGCGATGGCCTTTTGTCGCCCTTTCTATAGGTACTAGGACCGGGAAATTCAGTCATCCGTAACACCAAAACAGAACTTGCCGCGCCGAGGGATGTAGTGACGCTAGGTGAGGACGAGATAAAACTGTGGATTCTTGGAAATAACGATAATCTAGTAGTTGGGATGATGAGAATGCGCAAAAAAAATAGCTCGTGTGGGCGAACTTTGACTGTCATCGGGACGAAAAGCCGTGTTTCTCTTAGCGACAGACTCAATATCAAGTACTATTCCTGCCTCCATTTGGTCCATCTTGTTCCGTTTTTGCCACGGCGCTGTCATATACATACCCAATCCCGATGGTGAGGTATTCTCTTATATCTGTCAAATGATGGACGGGAGTACCAATGCTACATTCCAGCACTTTTCTACGCGCTTGAGCCTGCTTCGAGGCTCAAGCGCCCACTTCCGCTCGACTGATGACAGTCCTCCGCAGCAAGCTCATCATCATTAAATATTTACGTACAGGGACCGTGCTACATAGAGCTTAAGCTATCTACCTTTGGGCTGCCAACAACTTGTCTACCTTCGTAATCCAGTCAATACCTTTGCCTAGCTTCGAGCCCGAATCTCTTACCTTCGATACCATGGTCTCCTAATTGCCACAATCTACGGCTCTTGGTCGTGTTATAGGTTGACATGCACATCATATTGCGGCCTTTTAACTCTTCAATTTCTAAAGGTTATCTCGTTTTTATCCTTCAGGCACTACCTCATGGTCAGATCATACATGTTCGGAAGTATTTTGTTTGTTACATCGGAGGTTCGTAATCTTCTCCTAATAGTGAAGGCTTCGTTCCGTTCAAGCTGCTACTGATGTGTAGCGCTTTGCATGTTTCATTACAGGCTCTCTGATGAAGACCTTGCTTTCTTCGAGTTAAAAAGTGAGCGTCCGTTTTCAAGTTTTTTTTTTTTTCTCATACATATATTTCGTGGTTGCACGTAGCACTGCATCGCGCTGACGGGACCCATGGTTGGACAGGATGTGTCATATGTATTCCGCTCTAAATATAACCCGTTCATTCGGCGATCAGGCTTTCCTCCTGTTCCATTGACACCCTATTCCATGAAAGAATTGACTACCGCTAGTTCTACCGAGGTTCCGGTGAGAATATTTTCGCTTAAGTTCCATGCTAGCCCGCTCCCTGCTATTCCTCCAGTGCGTATTGAGACTGCTCTTCTGGCCCAACACGCACGAAACTCGAGAGTCAAGTCCTCAGGCACGAACAGATCGAATTGGTTATTCCTCAATCCCGATCAGTGAATCCACGTAAACATTACACGGAGGTCGTTACCCGACCGGGGAGGGAGGTAACACGAGCTTATGATGGCACGCAGGGACAGTCACTATATAAGCTCCCGCGGACCAATGTCTCGCCAACAGTTGTTTGGACCCCCCCTTCCTTCCTTCCTTTTACTTCACGTTCATTCCCCTCAGACCTCTCCCTTGGTCGTTCCATTCCCTTCTTTTCCTCACGTTCCTTCCCAAAAAACCCCCCTCCGACCGCTAAGGTCTTCTAACACTTCGAGGGCAATTCCAAAAAAAAAAATGCCCTCGTTACGCACTCTTTTCGTATCTCTCACTGCCGCTGTGGCCTGCGTGACTAGCGCGGTCGCAGCACCCTCTACATCACACAACAACGCTCTGAGCCTTGTACCTCGCGGTGCCGTTTTCGACCCGCGATGCGATTGCTACCAGTTGCCTCTCCCTGTAGTCATTGACGACTGCAGCTCCAAGATCACGCCTTTGGTTGAGAAACTCAGTACGTCTCGCGCCTCTTTTTCTCTCGTTTCTTATTTATGCCTTTTTTTTTTCCCCTTTAGAATCTCTGGACGCTTCGCAGTGCACCTCTGGAAACATCAAACCCATCACGGATGAGATTAAAGGCGCTCTTACCGAGGGTATCGGTCATCTCAGCCTTCTCGCCAAGGGAAACGCCGACATCTCGCTCATTCTCTCTACCGGTAACGGAACTCTATCAATCTCCGACTGCGCAACTCTCTTGGCTGGGCTTGTGAACGTATGGAGCGATTTTTATCCCTGAAGACCCTTGTACTCACTTTTTTTTCCCCCTTAAAGCTCGTCTTGGGATCTCTTAGCGTCGTTGTCAAACTTGTTGCTGCATCGGATGCGAAGGAAATCGTTCAGATTTTGGGGGATTTATGGTACGTTTTCCGCTCTTTTCTTTATCATCAACTACCTCTTTACCTTCCTTCGTCCTCTTAGCGTCTCTCTTGCCGAATTCCTCAACATCTCTGTTTCATTGGTCGTCACGGACGGTGGACTTCTCGCCGCAGTTATCCCTTTGATCAAGGAATCCCTCGGCGTTGTTCTCACTCTCGGTATCACCTCGTATTTCAGCTTCCTCGGGTTAGATTTCGTCAAGACCGCGACCGAACTCGGTGTCGATATCGGCGTTGGGATTGGCGTAGGTGTTGTAGCGAGTGGAAACACTTCGGTTCTTGTGATTATCAAGACCGCCTTCGCGGCTGTTCAACCTCTTGCTGATAAGCTCAGTGAGTGATATTATTATTATTTTTTCGAAAACAGTAATTTGACTAACCCATTTGCTTTTGCGCTTTGTAGAGAACTTGCAGGTTTCTGACTGCAATGCGCTTACCATTGGTCCTATCGTTGGAGAGATCCGAGCCGTTCTTGTTGTTGCTGTTAGCCAGATTTCGGTACTTGTCGGTCAAAATCTTTCGGCCGAGGTCCTCTTCTTGCTTGATGGCAAGGTCCTCACTGTCAATGATTATGCTGGTATCGTCGGTGAATTGGTTATTGTAAGTGGCGTTTTTTTTTTTTTAGCTTTTCTGCCAATCATTCATCAATCAAACTCTCTTTTTTAAAGGCGGTATTCGACGCTATCTGCGAAACCATCAAAATCGTCCCTGCAACGGAAGCCAGGGCTGTCATCGCTCTTTTCGTCGACCTCGGGTAAGTACCGTAACCGACTCGTTTTGTTGGTTTTACCCGTTCTTACTCTTTTTTTCTAGCCTCGTCGTTGGTCAACTCGTCAAGGTCTGCATCACCATCGACGGTGGTCTCCTTGCCCCTCTCACTCCAATCATCAAAGATGGCCTCGGCCTCGTCATCACTCTCGGTCTCACGGATTTCTATGGATTCCTCAACATTGACTGGACTCATCTCGGTGCTGTCGTTGGCGTGACTATCGGATCTGGAGCAGGTGGAAGTGGATCAGGTGCAGGTGCTATCACGAGCGTGATTGGTACTGGTACTACTATCATTAGTACTATTGGAGCTACTGTCACTGGTGGTGGTAACACTGGCAATTCTGGTACGACTATCTCCACTTCCTTTGGGGCTACGGTCACTGGTGGTGGGAATGGTGGTGGTGTGTTGACTAGCGTTATTGGTACGACAAGTGTGGGCACGACTGTTAGCACTGCGTATGGGTCTACTTCTACTGGTAATACCGGTGGTTCTGGTTCGAATGGGGACAGCGGTGACGATGAAGGTGATGATGAGGATTGTGAGGATGATGATGAAGATGGTGGAAGTTCTGGAGGAAACTCTGGCAGTGGAAATGGCACTGGCAACGGTAATGGTAGTGGAAATGGAAACGGCAATGGCAGTGGAAACGGAACTGGCAACGGTAATGGCACTGGCAATGGCAATGGTAGTGGAAATGGAAACGGAAACGGCAACGGTAATGGCAGTGGAAACGGAAATGGCAATGGGAATGGTGGATCTACTACGACCGTTACTAACGGCGGTGAGGGAGACGTCTCCACTACTTCTGGTGCAACTACTTCCACTGGTACTGGAGCTCAGTCTACTGTCACTACTCCAACTGCACCTACCACCACCGCTACTGCTACTACTATCACAAGCCAGGGTGACGTCTCCACTTCTTCTGGTGTCACCACGACCATCGGCACTTCTTCTGGTATCACTACAATCATCGGCTCTGTTACTTCCAGCGGCGCTGTGACCACCGCCACATGTGCAGCTGGTGCAGATGGCAAAGTGTCCATCTCCCTCGTCGCAGTCATCCAGGAGGTCTCTGTCAAGGTTACCCCTCTCGTCCAAAAACTCAGTGAGTCCAGTTCGTTGTACCGTGTAATCTTTTCAATCTAACCGGTGAATGTTTCTACCCTTTCAGAGAGCCTATCCGTTTCCGACTGCACCAAAGACAACGTTGAAGGAATTGTCACCGAGATCAAGGGCATCTTTACTGCTACTATCACCCAGATTAACGTTCTCGTCGGTGCTAGCGTCAATATCGTTCTCGCCAAGGAGTGTGGCAGCGACGTCGTTCTCTCCGTTACGGAGTTCGCTGGAATTTTCGGTACCCTCATCAGCGTATGTCTTTTTCTTATTCCTCTCAGCTCACGACATGCTCACCTCAATTAATGCAGTTGGTCTTTGGCGCCATCACTGTCGTTCTCAAGACCGCTAGCGGCTCGGGTGAATACCAAGTCCTCATTTCCATCTTCGCTGACCTCGGGTATGTTCCTGTTTCATTTGATCTCGTTTATACGTCTCATTCACATCCCACCCAGTATCTGCATTGGTGAATTCATCAAAGTCACTTGCAACATCGTCACCTTTGATGGTGGCCTCATTGTCGTTCTTCTCCCACTCATCCAAGCCTCTCTTGGCGTCTGTGTTACCCTTGGCATCAAGACTACATTCGACTTCCTTCAGATCGACTGGACGAAGATTGGGGTCGACCTTGGTCTCGGCGTCGGCGTTGGTGTTTCCGTCGTCTCGATCGTTAACAATTGCACTACTACCATTACCCCTCTCATTGATCAACTCAGTGCGTCCGTTTCTAGTTCTCTCGTAGCTCAGTCCCTAATTTTGCCTTTTTTTTTTTTTCTTCAACAGAGAACCTCGGCGCATCTGACTGCACCGCTGCAAACATCGGGCCCATTGTCGTTGAGATCAAATCTGCCTTTACCGTTTGCATTGAGCAAATCAAGGTTCTCGTCGGCGCTTCTGTTGATGTCGTTTTGGCTTCCGGTGGATCAGTTATCTCTGTAGGAGACTGCGGCAAGCTCATTGGTGACCTCGTCAACTTGGTCTTCGGTGCTTGCGGCGCCGTGTTGAAGATCACTGTCTCTGGTGAATACAAAGCGGTCATTGGATTGTTCGCTGATCTCGGGTGCGTATACTACCGGTTACTTGCCATTTCCTAGTACTAACCCCGTTTCTTACAGTATTTGCATTGGTGAATTCATCAAGGTTACCGCTACTGTTGTCACCTTTGACGGTGGCCTCGTTGGTGTCCTTACCCCTCTCATCAACTCTTCCCTCGCGCTTTGCGTTACTCTTGGAATCAAGACTTCTTTCGACTTCCTTAACATTGACTGGACACAGATTGGCGTTAGCGTCGGTGTCGGTGCTACCGTTTCAATCGTTACGATCCTTAACAACTGCACTACTACCATTACTCCTCTCGTTCAGAAACTGAGTACGTTTTTTGACTAGATAGACAGCGGGGAAACTGACTTATGTTTTGCAGAGGATTTGAAGGCAGAGGAATGCACCGCTGACACCATCGGTCCTATCGTTCTCGAGATCAAGGGCGTTCTTTCGTTCTGCGTTGAGCAGATCAAGGTTCTTGCTGGAGCAAGCGTAGATGTCGTTCTCGCTTCCGGTGCTGGCGCTGTCATCTCTGTCGGTGACTGTGCTAACCTTGTCGGAGGTCTCGTCAAGGTCTGCCTTTTTTTTGTTATATCTTGTTGAGATTTACACTAAATCTTCGTCATAGTTGGTATTGGACACTTGCGGTGGCGTTTTGAAGATCACTGTTGCCGCTCAACTGACGGCCGTTATCTCTATCTTTGCTGAGCTCGGGTTCGTTTCCCTGCTCTTACGCCGGACCTTTACTGACCAGACTCTCCACACAGTATTGTCGTTGGTACCCTTATCCAGACCTGCATAACCGTTGTCACCTTTGACGGTGGTCTCCTCGCTGTCCTCGTTCCGGTTATCAAGGCTTCCCTCGGCGTTTGCGTTCAACTGAACATCACCAGCTCCTTCGATTTCCTCCAGATTGACTTTACGCAACTCGCTGTCGACCTTGGTATCACTGTCGGTGCTGGAGTTTCGGTCACTATCCAGACCATTATTGCCGACTTGACTACGAAGATTACTCCCCTTCTTGACCAATTGAGTGCGTGAACCTGTTCTCTTTTCGGTTGTTGAAAATTATATTGATAACCCTTCTTGTAGAGGGCCTCAAGGCTGAGAACTGTAACGCCGACGCTGTTGGATCTATCATTGGCGAGATCAAGACTATCGTCGTTGCCGCCACTGCTCAAGTCAAAGGTCTTAGCAACGTTCAGGTTTCGGTTGATGTGATCACTAGTTCCATTAGCGGTGTTCTTCAGGTACGTGATCTTGTCGAGTGTGGTGGAGCTGCGGGACTTGAACTCTATCCTTAGCTCGTCTTTGGAGCCCTCGACGCTGTCCTTACGGTTGTCGGTCGTGACCAAGCCAAGGCTGTCTTTGGTTTGTGCGCAGAGCTCGGGTGAGTGGTGTTTTTGGTTGTTTTTGATATTGTATACTGAGTTTTTATTCTTCCCTCCCCCAGTTCGGCTTTCGGTGTCTTCGTCCAAGCTTCTTGCTCTGTTGTCGCTGGTCTTGAAGCTTCCATTGTTGCACTTGTCAATGGGGCGCTCAAAGACACGTTTGCTGTCGTCATTAAACTCGCCATCACCGGTACTTTCAGCTTCCTCCAAGTCGACTTTGATGGTCTCTGTGGAGAGCTTGGGCTTAATATTAGTGGAGTCCTCAACACGCTTCTTCATGTTTGAGTTTAAGTATTAAGGACACGTCGGTTTTCTTGAAGTCACGGACAATTTGTTTTGTTTTGTTTTTTGCTCACTTATGGACATTCATATTTACGCTCGTAGTTTTTTTTCTACGACTCTTTTTATGGCATGGTGATTGGATTTTTCTCTTTGTTTTTGGATATTTTTTTTCTTTGGTGGATCGTTTCGCTGGCAAGGAGCGTTATGGTAGTGATTTTGAATTACTTGACTGGCTTACCTAGGTTTGGGGGCAGCCATACCTACATCACAAATTATATTGTACCTGACTGACTCTTGGATGGAAAAAATCAAGATTGTCGTTTTTCTCTCTATTTTTCGGTGTAAGGCGTTGTGAATGAACGTAACGACCCCCATGTTGATTGGTTTGGTTTAGGTTTTCGGCTGGGGCAGCGATGTCGATGTCGGTAGAGCTAATTGATCCCGGGCCAAGATTTCTCCCTCGGCACGTCCCCGTCACCAAGCGTTGCGGCTTCGGAACGTCTCGATAGAGTTTCTTCACCGAGAAAGAAAAAAAACACCGTAGCGGCCGCCCACGGGTTGTGTCATGATCACAAAGCGACGAATGACAAACGCACATCTGGAAAATTCGGTGACCATGATACGGACGAGCTCCCGTGCAAGTCGATAATACCGCGCGAGTCCCGGATTTCGAAGGTCTACCAAGTTGAGGAAAGCAAGGGATATAGAACTCGGAAACTGACTGCAAGGTGCGACTGACTGAGTCGAAGACGAGAAAATTTTGGATTGTATGTGTGTCTTCCGATTCGTTCTCGACGCATTGTCGACTAACAACCAATTCATCTGGTGGCACAGAACTTTGAACTGCACTCGCAAATTGCGTATAAAAGGATTGTTTGTTGACATAAAAGTAAGGAAAGACAGATTTTTTAAATACAAGAGCAAGAGTACAAAAACGAGTGTGGGGCCACAGCTAGGACACCGTACCGAAACGGAAAATAACAAATAGTGACTAAAAAACACGAACCGAACCACCCCTCGATTGCTCACGTCGCGTAACTCCGTTCCGAGCCATCACACTCCCCGACGCCATATTTCTCAGCCAAATCCTCCAAGTAATATCTCAGACAGTCTGCAAGTTGAACAACCTTATCCCGGATCCCTTGCTCACAAAGCGGAAGGAGCTTCTTCGCAACGTGCGCTTCATCCCAAAGTTCTCGCTCCTTCGCCAGCCGTTCGGGTAAGAAAACCTTTTCATACCCAGGCCGAGTAGGCATGAGCACGAACTCTTCATATTCCAGCTTCTCCAACATATCACCACGTTTCAAAGTCGGCAACGGGACGTTTTGAAGGGCCGAAATCGAACCGTCCACATTTCCGCTGAGAATCTGCTTCCACTTGGCATCATAACGAGCCCACGCCAACACGTCGTCTCTAGAAGGGGGGCTCAAGACTGTATCCAAGCGCTCTCCTCTCCGAGCGGCCGCGGCCAGCCCGAACAACTGACCCTTTATCTTCACCGCCACCTTCTCTTCTTGCTCCTTCCGTGCCACCAACCTCGCACGCTTCTCGTCCTCGTCTCCGAGCTGTTTCGCGATAACCTGGTGCACCTCAGCACGTCGAGCGTTCGCTTCAGCTGGTTTACCACTCTCCAACCGCTTCTGAATGGCCTTGAGGCTGGTCATGATCTCGTGTTTAAACGACGCTTTCCGAAGTTTCTCGATCATAGCTACGTCTTCCAAAGAGACCACGTTGCCACAAGCGCCAAGTTGAGAGATGGCTCGTTGAGCAGCGACATAAAAGTCGGTGACGGACACGTCGAAAACAGGCTCGAACGAGCTGAAGCTCTTGAGTACTTTGGCGTTGAGAGCGGCGCGACTGTTGAATTGGGGTTGTGGATTGAGGACGTATTGTTTGGTGCTGTGGCCAGGGGGGTTGGAACGTTTTCGACGAGGTTGTTTGGTGGGACTGCCACGACAATGAACGGGTCCAGGTTTGATGGCGAGTTTTGCGGTGGTAGGCTTTAGATGACTCGGCTTGGTCCGGCCAAGCTGGGTTGTGGGCTTTAGAGGAAAGCGTAGGAGCTGACGGGTAACGAGGGATTTCACAGTGTCGATGATCATTTTTTGGAGTCGGAAAATGCGAAGGGTCTAGAGCTGGTGAGGAAGGAAGGTTGTAATATCACAATGTACGTTGGTAAGTTGCGGTTGAGAAGCGGGGAGAATAAGATGCGATGATAAAAACCAGCGGCTTATATACCCGCAGAGTGTTCCCAAAGAAATGGAACAATGAAAAGATAGTTGTTTCCTCAATGAGAGCACTTCATTGTCCGATTATTTTTTTGGGATTTTGGCCCCCCAGCAAAGGCCTGCCACAGATACAAACGGAGACTATGAGACTACCAGCTTTGACTGTCAACTTCCGTTTTTGAATATCGCATCCTGCCCACAATGGAATTTCTCTGCCACAGTGCCACCGGATGAATTATAACGGAAATCGCCACACCGAACCCTGGTTACGTTCGGAAAGACCCATAGACAACGCTGTGACGACGATTTCTCGGTGCAAAGTTTGACCCATCTTTCCAGTTGTTAGCAAGCAGTCTGTTCCGTCAAAGAGAGGCTAAGAGGGCATAAACGGAGAACAAACTCGGACCACCCTTCGTATCAGTCCGAATTTCCAAACGAAAGCGCCGTTTATCCCGCATCCTAAGATCTTGCCCAAATTCGGGAGTTTGTCCAAGCTACTAGGCCTTTTTTCCCCTCCACCGCTTCATTTATTTCGCGAGAGTTCTGTACGGTAGCTTGACCATTGCAAACGGCACTTTCCTTGATGAGTACATGTGTACGGTGCTCCATGTTTCTCTCAATACCTGTTATTCAATCTGATAGGCTTGCCCTTTTCTTGTTCCGGGATTTGTAGTTTTGGTCAGTGCCTGTTTTGAGCCTACCATAGGCGCTGTGTTCAACCATCAAAAGGGTCTTTGATACCAATATCCTTGTTTTCCAGATTTCAGAATTACTCCAAAAAAATGGGGTCTTCACAGCTCTCTTGTATTTTTTAAAATGAAAACGTTTTTTGGGTGGTAATGTCTTCTGCCTCTGGAGCCGGAGACATAGACCGTCGGAAGCCGCGTCTTTCCAATAGACAGTATCTCCGAGGGTTTTTGTATTGTCCTCTGAGATATCTCGCTAAATGATTTCAAAGAAAAGTCGTAGGACGACCGCGTTGTCCTCTGCAGTCCACAGCATCGATATCTTTGGAGAATGGTGGATGGCATCTAGTTTTTATATGCTTCATATTTCGTGTGGCCGAGACGAAGATGTAGTCTCGATGTTTTTCGTGAGCACATACTATATGGTATATCGATCGCCCCAAGTCTACTCGCTTCAACAAGGCTGCATCCATGTAATCCCAAAACGCCAGACAGCCATTCGAAGAGCCGGTGATTAGTATTACGACAGGATTCATTCCTCTTCGCAGGCGTAACAGGTTAAACCTCCCTTTCTTAGCAGTACTCCCGATCATTAATGAAGCTTCATCCATGGCAATTCCAATGATCCACTGCGTAATTACACTATATCATGATCTCAATGAAGTTGTCGGTCTCAACATCCCGAACATTCTCGGGTGCAACGGACTCAAAGTGATGCCTTTAGACTTAGGTCCGGCCCGGGATCATGGGTATCATTATGCTAAATGTCCCATCTGTGTTACTCCAATGCCTCTTGGATCGGCCTCTATGATAGTTTATTAAAGAAAAGAAAAACGGACTATATAAGAAGATCCCCAGTGACCTTCTATTCCTTGGATCCTTCTTATGCTTTCTTCTGAGGTGTCATCAGCTC
The DNA here is from genome assembly GCA_014904975.1 of Marasmius fiardii PR-910. Lineage (NCBI taxonomy): Eukaryota > Fungi > Basidiomycota > Agaricomycetes > Agaricales > Marasmiaceae > Marasmius > Marasmius fiardii. The sequence goes on along the minus strand of MU128101.1, from coordinate 6,634 downwards.
TCCAGGATATCAACAGTTCATATCCGATCCCTCTAATGGTAGTGTTTGCCCATTCACCGTGTTTCAAAATTTGGCTTGAATACTGCCTTTAGATTAACCTAACCCTTTATGGTGAACTGAACCATATTGTACAGTGGATGTCATTTATTTAGCACTAAAATTGTTTTAGGTGGGTATCTTGTGCTCTATGGAATTGGGATCAGCATTACCATCAAGCGAAAACGAGAAAACTACCTCTTCAACGGCATCATAATCACCGTACTCTTTATTGTGGTTACCATTGCTGTGGTGCTGAATATAATAAAATGGTAAGTGCTAGACTTCTCGTTAAAGAGATGAGGTTGAAATAGGTTTTTTCCCTTGTAGGCATTACTATGTTCCTTATACAGCTGAACTGTTTCATGGCTGTATTATCACTGCTAAGTGATATTTATTCCCCTACAAATCCGAATGTTTGCCTTAACTACATATCTTCATAGCGTCCTTACAGACGGAATTCTGGTAGGGTAATCTATACTGATTATGAACAAGAGACTAAGGTGTCTATAGATATGGAGATGCTATCTTATCTGGAATAGAAGGCGTCAGATAATTCTGCCACTGATTTTAATCTGTATGATAAATGATGGTAAAACTTTCTTTATTCAGGTTTATTGTTAAATTCACAAGGTAAAGTTATAGGTATTATCGATATTGTGTTGACTTCCAAAGTCTGGTATGAAGGTTTTGAATGGCTTGACATGTCGATGCAGAGGAGAGCTGTCTTGCGCGGGGTCGAAGTTGAAATGGACAAGAATTCAATTTTATTGCTGTCTTTCATAGCAGGAAGTATTGTTACCAATGTCTTGTTAACACTGCTGATAGGTTAGTCTGTTTTGAAACAATCTCATTTTCTTATTCATACATCTCTGTAGCAGGGAGAATTATTTTTATCAGCAAAGAGGCCAGAGACTTCTCTACAACTTCTGCCCGAAAAATGTATCAAACAATCATTTCTGCTACGTGTGTCAAAATCTTGCAATAACTATTCTGACTTCATCTAACGAAAATCAACAGACTTGAATCAGGACTTTCTTATCCACTTATCCTTATTGTTTATGGATCTACCATGATTGCTAACTGGTCTCCTCTACGGACCCAATTCACATCCCCTTCAATTGTGATAACAACCCAAGTCTCCCATACAATATTGCCTGTTGTAATGGTTAGTGCGACTGTACATTCTACTAGATGGCATCTAACTGAGCTATAGGGAATTGCCTCCACTTTGATCATTGTCAGAATATCACTTGGTATCTCTATACAGGATGTACAAACTTTCGAAAGTATCTTGAGTGAAAGAAGTATTGTATATTTCCAGACAGGAGTATTTGATAACTCTCAGCGCCAAGGAGAAAATGCTGAAGTTACAGTAGAGTTAGAATCTCGAATCTCAGCAACATGAGAAACAGGGATAGATATTTGTCTGTTTTCACTTAGAAAGGATTTCCTTTTGTATTTCATTATTATTGAGACCCTCTAGCTCCTTCATATGGTAGGGCCAGCCTGTATGGGTTCGCCTTGCGCTCATGCAGTTTTTGCCTCTAGAGCCTACCGTGTGTTCGGGACATGTACGCTTTTATTATTTACCATCACGCCTCAAATTGATGACCGAGAGTCGATCCGAGCCGTAACGGTATTGCTACTTTACATGATTCAGACCGTCCGTAAGCGATTGCTTGAATCGAGCCTTTCTCCCTCAGATGCTTGACCTGATCGGGCCCTGCAACACTAAGGTGCAGATCCTTTGTCGGCTCGAATGTGAAATATCATCAACTGTATTTCTTCATCCACAAATCGCACGAGTAGTGTCGAGCACAAGTACATCTTTTTGGGTTATGCTAGACCTCAATTCGGCGGGTTTCAATGGTTTCAGTGTTGAGATTTGGGCTGTGGAAGCAGCAAGCCTGTGCGAGTACTCTCACCAGTATTCCAGAACTTTCTGTAGTGAC
>MU128100.1:10212-25124 GCA_014904975.1 Marasmius fiardii PR-910 | reverse complement strand
AAAAAGATCCCAGCCTCATGGCACGTTGCAGGTGTGCTGCTTACCACATGCATGCGGCCCACCTCCCTCCAATCAGCCGCGGACTGATTTTTTGACGTTTAATGTTTTCGTCGCAGATCACGCTGATTTTCTTCCGCATGGTGGAGAAGAATGGTCGTCTGCAGGAATTAGGAATTCAGAAGTGAGTCACAACATTTTAATCCTTGCCATGCTCGTTTTGCAAGTGTAGTAGCAGTATCGATACCAACACAGACTTTGGTAGCCCTGCGGTGACAGTGTGAACGTTGTTCAAGTTCAAAGCACAATAAACGCCGTTGGTGCAAAGGTGGGGTGATGGCTCAAGGAGGAGTCCGGGGTTGTTATGATTGAATTAGCATAAAAAATAAGTTCACGCTGCAGGTACCAGAAATTACTGCCTGAATCTTCAGAGTGTTACATGTATTTGAAAGGTTCCAGGACTTCAACTCCCCGGTGCAGATTACCCAACAAACTTTGCTATTTCGCTTGGTCGGACCGGAAGTGACCCTTCTAACGTCTTCCTCATCCCTTTTGGTCTTCCAATTAATCAAAGTCTGGAATTCTCCCAGTCCTGCGCCTGAAAACGAAGGGTACGCCGACGCGGCATGCTGAAAGAAAGCATCAAACCTTCATCCTGAAAAGGCAGGACGTTGAGAATGCCCAACGCTGCTCACGCATCAAGACCCTGAATACCTTCCAATACTCACAGAGAAACGTGCTCAAGGATTGACAGAATCTGTTAGACGAATCGACTGGAAAATGGATGATAGTGTAGAACCACAAAGTGTAAGAAGACAAATTTACACCCATGTCTCTCTCTCTCTCACCGCCTCGAGACAATTCCGATCTCAGATCCCAAATCGAAAGGCGGTGCCAACCATAACACTCCTGGTACGCTCTCTCCCTCTAAATTCTACGGTTGCCGAGCAGGATCAGGTTACCTTTTGGATTCTAGTGAGAACGTGTTGACTCCCGCAAATCTTATGGCACAGACGGCCTTCTAGACTGAGCTTACTCCGCCACCGAGCTTTGTATGGTCCGGAACTTCCCCATTTATCCGGAGCCAAAAAGGGACCCCCGGGTACAGGCGGAAGTGTTAGACAAAGGGTACATATCGTATTTTTCGACCGCCTGTTATCCCTCAACTATTACTAGTCAGTATTGACAAGATAGGATATGTGTAGGCTACGGGCGTATTTTGGGGGCGAGCAGCCTAAGGTCAGCCACAACCTGTCATTGATGTCCGGAAACCGGTCAGGATGCCCTACGACGGTACGACCCTCGTTTTATCCGGAAAAATTGCGACGGATTCAGATAAATTTAACCTATTTTTATCCGGATGGGGCCTATGGTTCTGCAAAAATTTCCTCATTCCTATCCAGACTGGAACCGTACATTTTTTAGCATAGCCAGGAGGTTTGCAGGACGGCGACTCGGGCTGCGGCTCCAGGATCAAAGCACCACTATCAGCGCCGCCGTCGGTTTGGGTAAATTCCCACACTAAGCTCCTTCGTTTTTTATTTTTCCTGAGAGCAAAAACCAGTATTTTGCATGTCTTCCAACCCTTATATGAGCATTTTGGGGGTAATGGGAGCTGAAGGTGAAAGATTTATCACCAAATACAGGTATTCTGAAGGGGAATCCCACAATTTCAGCTCATTTCATTTTCTCAGGTGCCTGCCGTTATGACTGAAAGGCAATGAGGAAGTGCGTAGGGGAGGGGAGGGACCAAATCGAAATTTGAAAAGTAACCTGATCCTGCTCGGCAACCGTAAAATTCCTTCTTGGATCATTTAGCCTCGGAGATCAGATCGTGAATTTGTGGTGAGACCCCCGTCATTTTATAGGATGTTTTTTACGTTGAGGGTTTCTCTAAATAAATGTGTGTAGGCTTGAAAAGTCATTTGGAAAACCTTCGATGCTGATGAAACCGTGTGTTCAGTCATGGTGCTCTTATAATCACTGGCGAGGGTTGCAGTCGGGATGTCAATCTTAATTCGGGGTATCTGTACTTGCCGAGACGTAAGGCACATTGGTACATGCTTATCTGTGTTTGATTTAGCACGGATGGCCATTAAAATGACAACGCAGTCCCACATTTATGATAATATTCCACGAAACTGTTTGCACTTAGCAACGTTGTACTTTTTTTTTGCCAAACGCAACTACGGATCTGTAATACTTAATACATTCTGCCTTATCGATCACTCGTTATTCCGCTCGACAAGAAGCCGATTTTAGCTTTCTGTCAAGCTATGTCGACCTTTTTGAGAATAATCCGAGGTCCATCGAGGTCCGGCATAGTAGACTGCATTCAACTAAACTGGGATACCATGGGTCACGCTAAAACAGACCTCCTATGTTGGCTACAGGCTTATAAATTAAGTATCTCCAGCGTCAACTATCGGGGCCGTGGAATCATGCGAAGGGGCGGGGGCAGCAGCGAAAGATTTGAAGCTCTTTTGAAATCGCATAAGTTCCGATAATTCAATATGGGGGTTCTTCCATTGGGTCTGACCGAGGCCCTGGACATCCCAATCACGAGCAGGCTCGATAGTGCCACCCGTCTGTAAGCTGAAGAGGACGGTGATTTCCTCAAGAATATCAGAAGCCGCGGGTCGTAAGTCAGGATTAGCGTTCCAGCACTTCATCATGATATTCCACATTGTGTCGTTCAGTGAGGTCGATTCGGGACGCGAAGGGTGCTCTTTCTCAATCACGACGGCGAGAACGACTGAGGGATCCAATCTGAGCTCATGGAAAGGTACGTTTCCCTCGAAAATCTGTGAAGACTGAATGCGTATCGAAAATGCCGACAGAGATTTCGAAACAAAACTTACCTCGTAACACACACAAGCAAAAGCATAGATATCACTAAGTTTGGAAAAAGTAACTGTACTGCCCCCTATGAGGAGCTCTGGTGAGAGGTATCTCACTGTCCCGCCGGTGACTTTGGAGGAAGTCAAGCCAGGTATATGAGCACCGTCACGGTGTATTCGCGACAGACCGAAATCCGCGATACATGCTCTTTCATCTGGGGTTGTCAGAATATTGACCTTCGGATGTTTTCAGATTACTAAAGTAGATCAGAGAGGGCTAGAGCGATTATTACTTACTCCTTTTAGGTCACCATGAACGATATCCTCGTTATGAAGATAAGATAGACCGGAAGCGACGTCGTATACCTGTACCGCGGAATTTTGGTTAGAGGCAAAACCGGCTTTTTAATCATTCCCGTAAACGTACCAAGGAATAATGGTCAACGTGTGCTCTAGGTGTTTCTTTCAAGAAAGCTACAAGGCTTCCTCGTTCCATCCATGGAGAGACCAAGCATAGCTGGTTTTGACCCTCGTCTAGATAGTACATTCCAATGAACGGTAAGAGATTGGGATGTTCGAGTTGTTGCCAAACTATTGCTTCTCGCATGTATTCCTGGCGGTGTTCAGAAAGCATCATCAGCCCTGAGGCATGTACTGTTATCAAAAGAAAAAAGAAAAAAAAACAACCCACCTTCAGAAGCTTTGGAACATCCGAAACCTGGTAAATCTTAACAACCTTTAAACAAACAGCATTCTCCCCAATTTTTCCTTTCCACACTTGCCCAAAACCACCTTCAGCGATGGCAAGGTCTCCCAACCTCTTCACATTCTCGATCATCAGACACCGCGGACACAGTCCCGAATTCTTGGAAAGTTTGAGCATCATCTTGAGTATCGAAGATCGTAGGCTCTTTGCAATTTCAGAACGCTTGGTGAGCTGGAACAAGTGTTCCGTTGAGATATAATGGGTCAGAAATTCGTGGGTATGCAGAATTGAGACTCACCACATGTAACACATCGAGCCATAACTGTGCGTCCTCTCCTTTTGTTTCCAAAAGTGTTTTGAGGCGCTGATTGTCTTCCAGCATGTCTTCTACAAGACGATGTAGTTCATCTAAAATTACCGATTCGTTGATGGTTTCCTCTGAGCTTTCAGGCATTATCAACATCGAAGAAATTGAACGAACTTCGCCCTTTTCATTAGGTGTGGTAGACGTCAATCCATGCTCTGCGGTATCAACAGTCGCATTCAGAATAGATACCTTTGAATGTGAGGTACCCGAATGCTCATCGACACCGGGGGGCGGAGTAAAGTTTGAGATCGGAATGCGACTGGTCCCATTAGCGTCTGACTGTTCGAGGGAAAAGGTCGGATCTTCGTCTCTCTGATGAGTGGCTGTTGTGTTGAGAATTTCAATCGGAGAAGAAACGCTGATAGATGGATTTGCTCCAGTTGTAGCTGGAGTGGGTGTGCCGCCGTTGTCCGCCAATGGTGCAGTAGCGTGAGCAAGGTGGGAGATTGCAAGTGATTGTCCCACGGCAGTGGCATTTCTAGGTTCTCCTTCACAACCGGTAGGTATCTGGAGGTGTATGTCTTTACAAGAACAAATAATCTGTCCAGATGGCTGTGAAGACGTGTTGGTTATGCGGTCTTTTTTTGTCGGTTTGTGTACACCGGTCTTTTTGAAGATCCCAAGCACCGACTCCCAGCCTGAACGCAGAGCTGCTATCAACCCACAGCAACAGCACCGGGCTTCATCGACCATCACAGACGACTCCTTTGGTGAAATATCGACGGTCGAGTACCGCGCAGTCGGCGTTTTCGTCAGCTTTTCATTTAGCAAGGTTTCACCGGGTGAAAGCAGCGAAATGAAACCCTTCCCACTACCGGAGTCTGGCTTGTTGTTTCGGAGAGAAAGAGTAGATCTCTGTTCGGGACGAGCAGACGATTTGTTGGTAGGAGTGGGGGATAGGCGCATGTTCAGGATGTAAGTATTATTTGATTTCGGGATGGTAGGGTTCGATTGAGGCTCCGGAATTTCGGAGGAGGCCCAAGTAGCTGTAGAACCTTTACGTCGGTGACCTCTGTCAGGCGAAAGCAGGGAAAGGGAGCCTATTCTACTATTGGGATCTGGCTTATTGTTTTGGAGAGCAAGGGTAGATTTCTGTTTGGGATGAACGGGCGATTTGTTGGTAGAAGGGGATGGTGGTATGGAAGGAGTATTATTTGATTCCAGAATGGCGGGGCTCGAGTGAGGCTCCGGAATTTCTGAAGAGGCCCAAGTAGCTGTAGTACCCTTACGTCGGTGACCTCCATCGGGCGAAAGCATAGAAAGAGAGCCCATTCCACTATTAGAGTCCGGCTTGTTGCTTCGGAGAGCAAGGGTAGATCTCTGCTCGAGATGAACGGACGATTTGTTGGGAAGAGTGGGGGATGGTGGTATGGTTAGGATGGAAGAAGTGTCATTTGATTCTCGGGCGGTGGGGCCCGATTCATGCTCCATGATTTCTGAAGAGGCCCTAGTAGCTGTAGCACCCTTACGGTGGTGACCTTCGAGCGAAAGCATCGAACGAGAACTCATTCTACTATTAGAATCTGGCTGGCTGTTTTGGAGAGCAAGGGTAGATTCCTGTTCGAGAAATGAAGAAAATTAGCCAATTTGATAAGAAACATGAGAATGATCAACACACTATTCCGTCGACACTGGGATTCGAAGGAACGGGGGTTTGGCCAAGACATATACCAGCCTCATCCGCTTCCTTCTGCTGTTCAGACCGGGCCCTACGTGTGTGGTAATTCTCCTTGAGCGTACACGCGCTTTCCCTGTAACTTGCTAATTCTTCCTCCATCCGCTTCATTGTCCTGGTTGCTTCCTCTCGTATTTCGTTTTTTCTCCGCGTGGCCTCCATGGCGGCTAGAGGACCGGAGTTATCGAGATCGGCAGTGAGCAATTCTGTCCGTCGCCACGCAAATGTATCCATAAGAAGCAATCGATGAATAGCAATTTGAAAGGACTGACTTTCCTCCTGTTCCTTCACGAGTGAAATCCATTCTTCCAATCTCGTGATCATCACGGTTACGGTCGCGTTGAGTTCTGCCCCAGCCGCTGTGTCGGCGAGAGTTTTATGATCGTCCACGACCTGCGTCTGTATAAGGAGAGGTAAAGTCTCTTTCTCAACTAGAGCACGTAAAATTGAGTAAGCCGATTCGGTTGTGTTGTTGTAGGGAATCATGCGTGCTCCTTCGTCAAGCACGGGTCCAACCTTCGACATCAGCTCTTGCTCGCGAGCCTCAGCCACCTCAAGAGGTACATCCCACCCTCTGTTAGCGACAATTACGACGTTCTTCAGGCTTTCCCTTCCGCAGAGCTCCTGGAACATTCTAAATTTTTGTAGTGTCATTCCACTCAACTCCTGGTGCGCGTCAGAAATTCGGTGGAGGTAGATGATCCCCGCCAATTGTTTACCGCTCTTGTACCTGTCAAACATTGCATGTTTATTCAGAGCATAAGGATTCGGGCATAGTTGGAGAGCTTACATCTCGGCGAAGAAGAGAGAAATCGTGTTCAAAGCATCCACACTACCGGTCGTTGTGTCATCAAACCCAGGGGTATCGAGGAGCACAACGTTTCGTCCCTCAACGGTGAGTGTTGGGGATGTCTGTATCAACTTTCTGCATGACTGGGGGCCATCTCCGGTGGAGGGATTTCCCCCGCTTGCAGTGTTGATGAACTGGTAATAGAAAAATCAGCATTTCGGCGGACGACACACTCCACACCACTTTCGAGGTGCCCAACGGTATGTCAAAGGGAGCTGCCTTCGTGGCAAAGACCTACTCGAAGTTCGGCTGGCGATACTATGAATATTTCCCTCTGCTCACAGTGGTTTTCCCGCTTCCAGTCGCGCCCATGATACTACAAGGACGAATGGAGTTGGCGATCTTTTGGAGCATGTCACAGGTGAAGAATTGTGCCTACGCTATTACCGTCTTGTTGGGATCCAACACGTCGTGCATATTATCCGCCTGCAAATAGAGATACCGTGTGAGTAGTCGGCACCCAAACGATAAAGTTCACCGATCAAGAGATACATGATAAAAATGTAATCTCTCTTACCGTTACACTTCTCTGCTGGGTTGCCCAGATCGGCACTTGTCCTCCCCGTTCTTCCTTTGGTGACCCAGAGGGACTATAGGTTGTACGGCCTGTACTTCCCGACTCATCACGTTCGCCGAAGTTGGAGGATGTCTTCGCAACGATATTAGTAAAAATAGAGGGTATGGAAACACTGCTCTTGTCATCCTCGTTGTCAGTAGAAGATTTATTAGATTCCTGTGATAGAAAAGGGAGATCAGCTGAGACTTGAAGACTGATCGAAAGAGTGGCTACCACAACGCTGATTCGGTCGATCTCAACGGGCTTCAATAGTAAGCTACCCTGGCTCGCCCGGGGTTGCGCCTCGTCGTCGATCGCTCTCATAGCCGGCTTCTTTTTGACTATGAGCTGAATACTACGTAGTCATGAAAAGTAACAGCGTGCTTGCCTTTTTCTCTCCAAGCTCGGCCTAGTTGGGCTCAGTGTTGTGGATGTTAGTCGGCGCCGACTATGAACACGAACTCCTCCTATTTGAAATTACTTAGTCTCTCTCCGTCTCACTCCTTACTCATCTTACTCCAATATTATTCATTGCTTACAGATTGCTTACAGTACAGTAGAATAATTAGTGCTTACAGGAATGTTCTAGATAGTATTGTAGTAGGTATAAAAGGGCTCGGGAATGAGCCACAATATATCATCTTTCTCACTTAGTTTCACTATACTCAGTTAGGGCTGGTTCTGGGCACGGTAAGTCACTTAGAACATACTTTTGAGCCACCAATATTCCCACCCTGGTCGGCCTGTTTCTGGGGGGAGAGGACTGAAATGTCAGAAACGAAAGCTTTAAGCTATTTGATTATGACTGGGAGCGTACAGCCAATTTGTTTACAGCAGAAGCCAGGTACCTAGGATTACTCGCAGCCATCCGTCGATATTTGCTTACGCCCTCAAATCGTACTGTCGAAAGATAAGGAGAGGAAAACTTCGACCGCTCGACGACAGACAAGAGTTAAAGAATGCTGTTACACACCCTTTACACGAGGTGAACATCGCATTCGGGCTATGCTTCTCCGTTCCCGCTGCCTTGTACAGGCGGCAAAATTTTCAATAGATCATTGACTCACGAGCAACATATTTTTGAGCCGGTAAAGTGCGACTGTTGCAGATTAATCATAAATGTGTATCGGAAACGGGCCCAAGCTGGAGGTTCGGAGCACAAAACTTTCGGGCCAATTTCTTTTCCCCGATTATCCGCTTAGTAAGGTAACTTTTCGACGCAATTATACAAAATTCAAAACCACTCCGTCATCCGTACGATCCTCTTCATTTCGGCATTCGACTTCCACCCTATACCACCCAGATCTTCAAATCACCGATGGTTCACGGCGAAGTCTCCCGCTCTCCTCTCAGTCTGTCTAAGCAATGCCTTTTGCAGTTTTCGTTGTGGCCAGATCTGCAACTTTAGCCAATATCAGATGGGATAACGACAAAGTGCATACACATACTCCTCAGCTGCTAAAGTATACGCGTTATGGGATATGATGTCTGAGGTATGACTTATTAGTGTGAGGGTTGAAGCGAGTGAGATGGGAAAGGATTAATATCATCTGAGGTTCGTCCTGGAGTTCCATGTTCGATCTGACTGCATCTCACTGGTCATCATCTCAAGGCGAACGAATCGGGACCCTAAGAAAGAACTCTTCAACAAGAGGACATGGAGCTGACCTAGTGCACAACAGACGAGATTTATACTCGAATGACCAACATGAGTGGCGGCTTGGCACAACAGGCTCGGTGCGAGGGTAGGTATTGAGGAATCAATTATTCTGGATCCTAGGATGGAAGATGCGGTTGTAGAAGATGCAGAAGGAACTGTTGCAAGCAGGAAACGGGATGAAAAAACGGGGCTTACATTAGGAGAAGGTACTCAGGGTTGGTCTGTTGGTTGGTCTTCCATGGCTCATGACTCGTATATGCGTCGTTCAAGTCTTAGTGTCCTTACTCTGGTCGAAGGATTCGAGTTTGATGCGGTGGACCACCTTCCCAAACAATACGATGGCCTATACAAGGCTGACTCGAGAACTGGATGAGAGTCTGGATAAAAGGAGATTAGGCGATAAGGGTGATGACGATTCGAAAGATGAGAGAAGAACAGAGTACATGAATGGGAGAATGATGGACATTACGAGAGTAACAGCTCAGAGCGGTGGTCTTACTGGAAGAATCCTCAGTTACAACGTCGCCATGACTCTTTGTTATCTATCCCCGCCCTCTCCTTCCCCACCTTCCTCCCAGAATGTCGGTTTACTGAAGCCCGCACCTTCACTCGCACGGTCCAAAGCTGACGAAAACGTTGGTTCGATTACGAACTTGTGCCTCACGACACTCTAACCTATCACGACCCGATTCCGGATAGCTAGTATACCAACAGATTCTGCCGATAGTCTATATGGTACTCAGTCTATAGGTTCACCCCCGCTTGCAAGGGATTTCAATAAGATGAAGTGTACGGAGAGCTGAGGTAGATTATTGACTGACATATTCCCCTACAGACGATACCACACTGTTACAATTCAAAGTGAAATTTCCGATGCGGCTCGTACAGCTGCACGATTATGTTTACAGGTAGGTATAGTCACTATTGTTGTCAATCCCTCCGAGTCCCTGTACTACCACCCAAAAGATGGCCCAGCTTTCCTGCGCTAGGGACAGCATCTAAATCCGTGCTCTTATCTTGGATCCACCGATCCTATGGCGTGTGGTTTTTTTAATCCTCCGGGGCCGTAGCTTCAGCCGAAAACGCATCGTCAAAAAGCAAACTGAGGTTTGAATGAAATTTTGTAAGCGCTTTCATGTTGAGTTGAGAATGTTTCACGTTCTCCCGGATGTGAGCGAGTTCGTTGGTATCCCGATCAGGTGCAGGCTTGATACTATCACCCGTCTTCAAGCTCGGGAGGCGGGCGACACGGTCAAAGATATCAGAAGCTGACGGCCGAGTTTCAGGGACATGGTTCCAACACTCCGTCATGATATTCCACATTTCGTCGTTCAACGATGACGATTCAGGACGTGGTAGGCGTTCCTCCCTGACCACTACTGCCATGATGACCTGTGCATCCTCCTTCAAATCTTTCCATGGTACGGATCCAGAAAAAATCTGACCAGAATTTGCCGGTTAGTATCGACAATGTTGAGAAGCAAAGTATTTACTTCATAACAGACACAACCGAAAGCATAGATATCGCTGAGCGGGGTTGAACGGCTCTCACCGGAAAGGAGCTCCGGTGAAGTGTATCTTAATGTGTAGTTGACTGCTGATGTTGTGGAAGTCAAACAAGGTGTACTACTTGAATCCCGCACACGAGATAAGCCAAAGTCTGCAATACATGCTCTTCCATCTGGTTTCATCAAGATATTGCCCTATAGAAGTCTTTAGAGAGACTTGGTCACAGAGGGAGAATGAATAATTACACTTTTCAGGTCACCATGAACAGTCTCCTTGCTGTGAAGGTATGATAGACCTGAGGTAATGTCATACACCTGAAACATAGAAGTTCAGTTGGAGGACACCAGATTTGATTCAAATGGTTGAGATATACCAATGAATAATGATCAATGCCTTCTCTTGGAGATTTATTCAGGAAATCTAAAAGATTACCATGTTCCATCCAAGGGGAGATCAAACATAGCTGCTTTTGAGCATCATCTAAGAAGTACATTCCCATAAATGGCAAAAGATTGGGGTGTTTGAGTTGCTGCCACACAATTGCTTCTCGCATGAAATTCTTTTCAATTCAAAACTTGTCTGTAAATTAGCCAGTAAAATCAACAATGGATGAACATACCTTCAGAGTCACAGAGTTATCCCGATTCTTGTAAACCTTCATAATTTTCAAGCACACAGTATCTGTATGATCTCCAATTTCTCCCCTCCATACCTCTCCAAAGCCACCCCGATCAACTGCATCATCTCCAAGCTTCTTCACATTCGCAATCATGAGGCACTGTGGCAATAAATCTGACTTCCGAGAAAGGCCACTCATTATCTTGATCATAGAAGACCGGAGCCCTATTTCAACATCAGGGTGATTTGAAAGCTATTAAATGATACTGATTGAGCATTTGAAACTGTGTTGAGAGGTAAAGGAACCAACTATTTGCAGTGCATCAAGACACACTTGTGCATCATCATTTCCAACCTCCATTAGTTCCTTCAGCCATTTTTTGTGGCCCAACAGTTTGTTTATGAGGCAAAGAAGGTTGTTGTCCTTCCCTCTCAGATCTACTTGTAAGGCAAGTGAAGAGGAGAATGATTCAAGCCTCTTTTGGAGTTGGGCAAGGACTGCAGTGTTAAGGAGAGGATGCTGGACATTATCCTGGACCTGATGAAAGTCGAAGGCATCCCAATTAGGGGGTGGCCTATTCATGCCACGTGAGGCATTAGCAGGGTGTGAACCAATACGTTCAAGTACTTCAGAAGCTGCTGGCCGCAAGCCAGGATCATGGCTCCAGCAATCCACCAATATACTCCATATTCTGTCATCTACAGAGGGGGATTTGGGGCGTGGTGGGTGCTCTTTCTTTGCCATTAAAACCGTAATAACAGCTCGATTTGAAGTTCTTTCATGGAATGGGATGTTTCCAGTGAAAATCTAAATGTTGCTTGTGACTAAATGTTGCAAATGAGAAGTGATGTCTACATACCTCATAGCAAATATAACCAAAGGCATACATATCACTGGGAGGTGTGCGCATTGGATCTGGACCAAAGAGTTCTGGTGCCATCCATCTCATTGACTCGTCCATTTCTGTTGCCCAGGCTGCTAACCCAAGTGCCTTAGTTTGTGTGTCAGCAACCCCAGCCGATGCAAAGCCTCCAATACATGCTCTTTTATCTGGGGTCACCAAGATGTTGCTCTAGTTATCTTTTTAAGCAACAACAAACAAATACACAAAGAGGTTGTACCCACACTCTTCAGATCAGCATGAACAATTCTCTTGTTGTGAAGATATAATAGACCAGAGGCAATGTCATGAACCTAATGCAAGGCTGATTAACAAATATTGTAGACAACTATAACAGCTGGGGTATACCAATGAAAAACAATCAACCTGATCTCTGGGAGTCTTGCTCAAATAGTAGGCCAGATCTCCTTGTTCCATCCATGGGGAGATCAAATATGGCAATTTCATAGAAGGGTCATCCAGGTAACACATTCCCAGAAACGGGAGAATATTTGGATGACTGAGTTGTTGCCAAACAATTGCCTCTCCCAGGGAATGCTGAAAAATTGTCAATTAGATATGTATATTTGGGCCCAGCTTATTAACACACCTTCAAAAGGTCTTGTATGTCAGAAGTTTGATACTGCCTTACGATCTTTAAAGCAACAGTCTGCTTTCCGACCCTTCCCTTCCAAACATACCCAAAGTTACTTATACCTATGGGCCGGTCTCCGAGCTTTTTCACATTTTCAACGACAATCGGTTGTGGGTATAAACTGGAACACTCAGAAAGGCGAAGCATTGCATGGACAATTGAGGTCTGAAGCCTTGTTGCATGATCAGAATGTTCGGCAAGCTATAGAGAAGGTCCCATGCATATTTCAGTAAATATTCAAAGTGACGAGAGAGGATTCGGGAGACTGACCGTCTGTAGTCCATCCAGCCAACATTGTGCATCCCCTCCCTTCAGATTGACGAGTTTATGCAATTGTCCCTCGTCACCTAACACGCTTCCTACAAGCTGACGTAGATCATCCAAGAGTATATCCTGCTCAGATCGAGGGGCTGGGACCTTGACTGCTTTTGTTTCGTCTCCGCCCGTTCCTGATGAACTCGGTGTAATAAGAGAGTTGTCGTCGTAAGACTTCGACCAAAACTTCCAGCTGTTCTTTTGCCGACCAGCCGCCAATGAGGTCTCTGAAAGTCTCTGCTGCTCCCCCGAAATCATATGTAGCGGCTTCTGCGATAGTTATGAACCACCTGCACCTAGAGTAAGGAGAACAATTGTCGGGAAGTAAGATGGCCTACGATACCCAGAGATGAGTCAACGTCGGTCAGCAAAAGTTGGAGGAAGGAAACCACTCGCCTGCTTCTGGTCCAAGCCAGAGTCGAACGGTAACCATGAGCACCCGAGTCTCGCGCAAGTATTATAGAACTGGCTACTGCTCAAGCGGATGTTTAGTGGATAAACAGTCCACTACGAAGCAAAATTTCCTGACCTTGTGCTCGGTGGATTTAATTCGGCACGGAACGCATTTATGCGATTCTCGAGGCAACGGATCGCGAGGGCCGTGGTGGGATGTTACGTATTGACAGTGGAGCGTAATACAAAATTCACTGCCCACGATGGTCAAAGCGTAATCAAAGCTGGAATCAGTCAATAAATTGGAAGGACAATGCGTGAGAACGTGTGACGATACTGCGTCAGACCGCACTCAACTGCTCCTTCCTGAGTACTTCAATGCACTTCGTCAAACCTTCGAAGAAATGGGGATCTCAGCTCTGGGACACTATCAGACGACACCATTCAAAAGTAACAATACTGCTTGGTAAGACTTACTATGTACGTATTGGGGTTCTCCACATCTACCCACTGAACGAAAACTTCGAGGACGACTAGATGTTGCGGTGCACCCTGCAATAACTGATTTCTTAATTTTCGGAGAAGCTATGAATCCTAAAGGCCTAACATCCCATATCTTCATGTTTCGACGTCACCGAGATCCATTCTGGCCAAAATTTTGCACACTGAATACTACTAGTACCTTCAAATGTTACAGACCGGACGTCCAACGAAACTTGCAACCGTCTCTCTTCAGCGGAACTGCTCTAGCGACACTTTTCACTTTGGCGCTAGAGGGTTTGAGCCAAGATTTTTTTTGATTTGAGACCTTGTTGAGAGGTCGGTTTCGGATATTCCTGTGCCGAACAATGCACCTTGTTCTGCTTGGATTTGGTGGCGATGATTGGCAAGTACAATGTTGCTTCTCGTACATTGTTCTTTGCCTTCTTCCGAATCTTGACAGTTTCGCCGCCAAGGAACAGGGAGACAACGAGGCGGAAGGAGGGCGGAATAGTCAGCCGGAAAATTGAGCGCAACTTGCCAGGACGAACACATAAAATCTAACGTCCAGTTCCGTGTGGACGTGGCTAAGACGTTGTTAAGTTAATCGTTCAAATGTATCGAAGTCAATTCTGTCGTCGTCCCAGTTATAGAGGCAATGATAACGAAATGCAGGGGAGATTAATAAGGAGGCGGGAGGCCGCGATCGAGGTAGACACATCAAGGTCCTCATGGTTACCTTGAGTTTTGGGTTCGGCGGGTACCTTGTAGTTTAAGGTTTGATATCGCTGGGCCTTATATTGATGTAGGATAGTTACGATATAATTCACAATCATGACTTCTACGTTGTTAACCTTGTATTTGAGAGCTTGTACTCGACGACGTTGTACTTCCATCTTATGTCCCCCTTTCGTCTGGCGATTCGCGACCACGGATTTGACTGTGATTTATGCCCTCCCTTGTTCGAGGTGGAGCACATCTCAGCTCCCTGTCACGCCACGTCGATCTGTTTAACAAGAAATCAAAATACTATCGAGGGTCGGCCTAGTAGACTGCATTTTATTTGAGTGAGTTACCGTCAGACATATAAAATAACCAACCTTCAGTTGCGTGCATGCCAATGATTACAGATCCTGCACGGAGTCCGAGTTTCCAGCCTCAACAAGCAGATCCGGGCGGATCCTGCGAAGGAGAGATATTCGACTGAGCGGCGGCGGAACACTGGAGGCTGTTTTGGAGTCGCGCAAGCTCTGACATGTCAATGCGGGGGTGTTTCACGTTCTTCCAGATCTGACTGAGATTCTGTATATCCCAATCAGGTGCAGGCTTGATACTGTCCCCGGTCTTCAAGCTCTCGAGGCGAGCAACATCAGTAAAAACCTCAGAAGCTGAGGGTCGAAGATGAAAGTC
>MU128099.1:0-25148 GCA_014904975.1 Marasmius fiardii PR-910 | reverse complement strand
ACTTTCCCATGTCCGAGAACCTTTTACTTTCACGACCGTGAAACTAATTACCCGATGAGCGCCCGCTCATCTACTGCCAAAATAAAGCGGGTAATTAGTTTCACGGCCGATAAAGTTCTCGGGTGGGAAAGTAAACAATTCATCCAGGATTTAAACCACATTTTTCGGCCCAAAATGTAAAGATTCACGGATGGCAAAATTTACCCTTTCTTATTGCTACATTTATCGCACGCTAAATACTGGCCAGCGCACAGTGTTATTTGGTAGCCATCTGCCGAAGGAGTCTCACAATCTCTCGTCCGCCCACCATATCATTCCCGGATTGCTCCTGTTCCCGCCTAGTGCTGACTTATCATTTATCTGCTAAGGGGTTTAAATCAAAGTACACCGTACCCAGGCTGGAAGCAGTTCCGATACTGAACGTCGAGCTGAAGTTCGTCGACTTGTCAAGTGGCCCTGCGGGTATAAGGGTTCGCAGTTCAGAATGTCAATGAGGCTGGACGCTTAGCTCAATCGGGCACTACTATGGTAGACAACCTGTCGTGTTCCAGAGAGAATGTTTGTAAAAAGTCACCGTGAGTCGCGAATTAGCTGTTCACCATCGGTTGCTTGTAACCTGGGGAGAATCTCTCGAGGTAATCACAGCGTTCTGAATCATACTCCTGGACTAGTTGCTTTAAGAAACAAGTCGGACTGTGAAGATTCAAACACAAAAGAAACTTTGTAGTTCACGTGGTCTGACTTCACAGCTGGAAAGTAGTACCTTCGCCGTGAATCGATTGACAAGGAGATGTTCGTCTGAAACCATCCTGGAAAGGTAGTTACATTCGAGCCCAAATCAAAGAATTCTCGGCTGCTCAGTTCAATTCTATGATTTCATTGTAACCGTAACTCACGTTCTTTTGCGATTCAAAATCAATCTTTCGTCTGGACCATCGTTTTTATGTTCCCGTTGATGCGTTCCAAGCAGGCAGGGTGCTCTGCGTTCATTTACACTCCCGCACACTCTCGCACTCGTGCTAATGAAGCTCTCGGCCTTGAAAGTTCGGAATCTGACCCCAGAAGCTCCCGAAAAGGAAGGGAAGTTTCTCCAATAGGAAATCTACCCATCCCAACAATGTATTCTCGCTCATGAAGGAATGTAACATGTGAAGCTCACAAAGATTTCAAATACAACTTCCTCTTGTTCGTGAGATTCGCGGAGTAGTACTGACGTCTTCGAACGTTGGACTCAGCGGGTAAGTGAATAAATGCAGCATAAACGAGGATGGTACACCCAATCCCCAGCAGGGCTGCGACTGGAAGACTCGAGGCGGGAGTTGATAAAGTGATAACAATAGAAGCAGTCACGGTGAGATGCTACCAGCGCCAGAGCAGAGTATCACGATAGCCATCCTAAGTAGAATCAGGTAGAGACTTGGCAGCCACTGACTAGTCGTCTACCTCCATCGCAATGTCAATCCAATCCTCATCAAACCTCGGGTAACAATCCTCCGTATCAATACCCATGCTTATTTCCTCTGTGGAGCATTCATCAGCACCAGTTTCCGGAGTAACAGACTCCATATCCATAGGGTCTCCGTCATTTTCATGGTTGTATGTAGGTGAGAAGAAATCTACTGGGAGGAAAGACAACTCAGTAAATAACGGCGTGTTCATGTGACAAAAAGAACGCACCGGTGTCGTCGAAAACGTCCTCAAAACGATTCCCTTCGGAGGAGACAATTTCAACAATAGGAAGCCCTGCCGAACGTGCAAAATTGACTGTAGTAGGGTCGAAACCTTCCACTTTTTGGAGCTCTTGTATAAAGTCGTAGTCTTCTATGAACCACTTATTTATCACCGCCGTAGCTTTAATGATAAAGTGAGGAAGCCCTCGCGTTATACGCTCCTTCTCGATCATTGCCGTGCGTCCATTAGAGTCAAGGGACCAATAATAGAGGATTGTACAGGCAGTCCAGCTGGCTACGTCGGGGGAGCCATTGGGGGCTCGTGGAACTGGGCGCACAAAGAGATAATAGGGGCCATCAAGGATTTCGGTATCCATCTGTGAAGTGTGTAAATCCGGCCTAAATGAAGTGATGATGCATTGAAGGAATCCTGGCGGAGAAAAGTCAGTAACGTCAACGGACTCCAGAGTACTAGATAAAGCGCAAACCGTAATCCTCCCAGTCGTCTCGCGGGATATTCAATTTACTAAAGACATGGCATGCTTGAGCTAGCCAGATGAAGGACATCCTCTGGTCATAGGTCCCATCCACCATGAACCGAAACAGAAGTTCATCTGAATAATCAAGTGGCCCGTTAATTTGTAACCTAGACATATATTTGGTTAAATCTAAGGTTTACTTGGAGTGGGTTGATCGACTCACCGTATTCTTCCGTCTTCCATAAAAACCGGGATATACTGATCTTTGTGGGAGTATGGGGATAATATTCTGAAGCTCCACAGAGGGTCGTCCCCGAGCTCGGGAAATCTTGCGACGACTCGTAGAAAAGGAGATGCGAAAGAGAGCTGGGAAAACAATGCAAGGTGTGTGTCGGATGACAGAGATGGGTTGACAGGAAATGGTCCGAAGGGAAATGGCGTGGGAGTGGGAAAGCTGACTGGCCAGTAGAAGCCGTGAAAGAACTTGTCAGCAAGATAACTCAAAAGAGATTGGTTATCGTATGAATCCACGGACAGGGGAGATGAAATCAAATGTCGATGTGCTTGCGCAGTCAGTGCAACGTCGTTGTCAACCGGCGAAGGGTGGACGCTGTTTTGGGGTCCTTCAGGTCCATAGACCAACGTCCCATCCCGTGCACGAATCCACATATGCTCCCAATCTCGAAAATCTTCCGGGATGGACTCGATGGTTATCTATTCAATAGCCCGTGGTAGTAACGAGGGAAGGAACAAAGTACAGAACGCAGAGACGCACCAACCCATCCTGGAACCCAAGATATCTCAGTAACGCAGTTTGACAGTCTGGATGTTTTTGAATGACATGTGCTAGTGGACACAATTCTGCACATAGGAATACATGAGTAGTTCCTTGATTGCAAGACGATGAACCTCACGGTCATGGAAGAATATCGTAGGAATGTCAGAGTCGTTGAACGCGTGGAGCTGCGCAACGCTAGCATGTCTGCAGGTTCGCAAAAGTGTTGTTAATCAAGACAAATGTGGAAGACCGGGAAGTCGCGCACTTGACTTGAGAGAAAGCGATACAATCCTCCTTAAAAATCTGACATGGCTTAATTAACGTGGATTCTATGATCGGGGACTACGCCAACTGTACCTTCTTCGCGTCAAGACCAGTGTAGGCGACACTCAAAAACTGAGATCCATCCAGCTCATTACCAAGGCGAGCCACGTTAAAAACTCGCTTTGTTTTCGTTTCTCTCTGTGCCCCCCTACTGTCTTCTAGTTTCCCGTTATGTTCGAGCCTTCTCACTGGAATCTCGCATATTGTTTGCAGAAGGTTACTTTCGCCCCTAGGAATCCATTTGTACTGGAATCAAACACCGTCAGGTTAAGGTAATAGAAGGTGTTTGGGACTCTAATTGCCTCTCGGTACAGCTCTATTTTCCACTGGTCTTCTGGAGATTGTGTTTGTGCGCCGGGTTCCGAATGCACGTTGTAAGTAATGTACTGATTTCCATTTTTGAGGTAGTTGAATGTGCCTTCAGTAATAGCGATATGAGACGAATTGTTGAACATGGGTGATGGAAGCAATGGCAGAGATAAGAGGGAGAACTAGTTGTGGGCGGTCTCGATAGTGAGCTGACATTCCGAGTCGGAGCCGTTCGTGGACCTCTGTCACCTGCCTCTTGACATATCCGCAGCCACACAGTACTTAGTAATTGTAACGCTTTAGCCTAATCAGGATGAATTTGTGAACTAACCCTTTGATTCGAACAATTCATTCTCTGTGAAGTCATAGAAAGTACTGCCACCTGTCGGTCACTGTACTATACATGTCCGAGTTTATTTTCTCGAAATAGGTGCAGGCGATCGGCGCTTTGTCGTATTGTGGGGATTCTCTAAGCCGTCTCATTTAATAACAATGATAATCCTACGATAGATGATGGTGAGTCTATTGGACAAGTTTGAAATAGGCATAAGTTGAACGGTCATATTACCGCGATGGCGTGCGTGCCGGATGGTCGCGACGATTGAATGAACAGAACTCAGCAATGCCCTGTCAAAGAAGGCTAAAATTAATGTATCAGCCTAATTACATTGGACTTTCTGACCTTAAATAATTGAGTTAGACTTTAAGCCTGTACATAAAAAGCATTATTAGCAAGTTTACCCCCAGGCTCTATCCTGGGTATATTATCTCTGGCATTTTCAATAGTCATCTATTCAGTATGGGTAGAGCCTAATTTCCCGCTGAAAATCAATCCAGTTAGATCTGATCAGAACCAGTGTTTAGCCTCATCACTCAGATAATTAACAAAGCAGCACTACATGGTGTTATATGTTGTAGAGAATGAAACACAGTAAGTGTAATCTCAAAGCAGTATGGGTAGGTTGGTACTATGGACATCCAAAGAGCTTAAATGAGCATGAAATTGCAAGTTGAACACTACAAGTTGGGAAGAGCCGACTTCAAAGCTATACAGTACTGAAGGTAGAACCAAGTTTTTGAGGAAGGAAATTTGGCAATGAGGAAGTCTATAGTGATGTCTTTGGGGGTATTAGTCAATAGGTACACAAGGGGCCGGTGATCATAGGGTGAAGTGGAATTCACAATGATTAGGAACAAAGCAAATAATGATCATTATATTTTCCTCAAGTTAATATGTAAGTGAATGAGGCAAATACAACCACAAATTGCAAATAGAAACCATCTTCAAAGAAGTTCTAACTCAGTTGGAAGGTGAAAGACGTAGAAAAATGGCCCCAATACACTTCTCAAGGGCAATAGATATTTGAGAATCAACAATTGATGGGGTAAAGTTGTCATCATGCCAGTGGTAAACAGCATGAAAGTGCTCAGCAGAAGTCAAAATCTGGTCCTGAATGTTCACTGGCAGACTGAAGATGCACATGGTGCAATTACAATACATATCTGCATTAATATCAGTTAGACTAGTAGTTGATGGTTCACAAGTATTGTTGACAAGTGGACAGACTGGTGAGCATTGCACCTCAGACTTTAGAGCATGATGGGGGAGGGTTTCACACGGTCAGATTGTTGAGGGCTTGCATGAGAAACTACCTTGCTCAGTCAGTTGCCAGTAACACAATCTTACCAGACTTTGCCAATAGGTATGTTTTTAATCTACAGTTTCTGAATGCTGGGTTATTGTGTAGATAGCTGTGCAAGATGGTCCCAAAATGTACATGCCATGGTATACAGAACCAGAAAAACATGTGAATGAGATGTGCAGGTTACTGGCACTGTGATTGCTGATGTTTATATGACCAAACAATGGAGCTACTTTTGTTGTGCAGCCAGGGGATGTCCTTCCCCCTCACACACACCTCTGACATGTAATTCCCGTTTCCCAAGGGAAACGGGAATTACAACTTGTTATGTGAAACTTCGTCAAAGCTACGTAGACATCCATCCATTCTATAATCCGAATTCCGGTGGCAACGTTGGACGCCACATTTTGTGCCTCTCTAATTTGATACTCAGGTTTTAGTACAGCCATGTCTTCTACAAGTGACATGGTAGAACTCCGCTATGTGGCAGTGATAACCAATGTATAAGACATCGATTATATTTCCTATAACTGCAATCTCGACGTGGCCGATAGACAGTTGGGGGTTCTGGAGGATGGACCCAGACAAATTAAAGGAACTCGTAAGGAGAGCCATATTTGACATTGTTCAGTTTCCAATATATTTGAAGAGCAATGGTTTGATGATGGATTAAATATAATGTTGCATGATCGCGGAGGATGTAGTGGCTTGTGTATTTCCGGTCGATCAGGCTCACTACGGTGAGCCATCCTTTCGCCTTGCAAAGAGCAATGTCTTGAAAAGAACTGTGATAGGAAGAACCTGGATGATGATTTGTGTGAAAAACTGATTTTCTAAATGATATTCTAGGTTTATTGAACTAAGTGCAAAAACCAGGGTAGAGTACATTTATCCGTTAAATGGCTAACATGCAGTGAGCTGTCATATGTGTTATCTGATAGTCCATGATAATCGGCTTGAATTTGGCACCTGTGGCGGTATGTATTTACTTCCAATTCCGAACCAAGATCTTCTCACGCAGAACCTTTGTTTAACTCCGAAGATATCTGGTCAGCGATCAATGTCAATGAGCTATATTTTCCTATAGCAGACTTGATACTTATAGTTAATCTCAGCCCAAACCCCTTCCGATTTTCAATGATGATTGAAGAGCTTCCCCTTGGAACGGTATGTCTATACAGTCCCCCCTTCATCCTTTTTTCACTGATATAATTTCTGAAAATCCTAGGTCCGGTTCGTAGGACTATGGGTATGTAAGAATCTCCGCTTATTGTAACACATTAATTTACCCTGCATATCTATAGGTCGAGACCTTACTCTATGGTGCGCAAAAAAGATACAACTTTCAACGAACCGGCTCTTATCATTTGCTTCAACCATAGGTTTATATGCCGTCCTCTTCTGCCACTGCATATGCATTCTTCTCCACAGAAAGAGATCAGTCCCACTCAGCAGAGTTCTTCATATATCGACAATCACTCTCTTCACTCTCGCAACTGCTCTCATCATAGCAGATCTCGGCCGAGGTTATGTAGCGTTTATTACACATGGTGGTACACCGGATGGACCAACCAAATATTATGAAGAGTTTTGGCTTTGGAGTAACATAGTGAGGGAGTGTTTCTTCTGCGCGGTTGTGTATGTTCTCCTTTTCCCGATGTGATCCAATGAGAACTGATATCCCTTTTCTAGTATTGTATCAGATGCTGTCTTGGTAAGTACCCATACTTTCTTCAGGATTGATTCTTTCTGACGGTGAACCAGATATATCGGCTCTATGCTGTATGGAATTTCAGAAAATCCATTATTGTTGGACCAATTCTGTTGTGGTTAGGTTCCACTGGTGAGCTATACTCAATGTAATTTATTAACATGATGTGCTAATGCTCGACTCGATTGCTGGCAGTCTCGTCTTGTTTGGCTATCTGGGGGGAGAGTATGGGCAAGCCAGGAGCCACTTTACAAAACTCCAATATTTTCCGATGGGGAATGGTGTTCTTCTCGGTCACCTGTGCTACCAATATAATTGTAACGGGCCTTACTGGTAAGTGATCTTGGTTGTGCCAAAAGAGAAGCTGATCTATTTAATTGGTAAGGCGGGCGTATTTGGTATTATGGCTATCAAACCTCGAAGGTCCTTGGTCAAAGGCACGGTCGGAAATACCATCAAGCGTTAATCATAATGCGAGTTCGAGTGTTTTTTTTATCACTTGATACTGACGTGTGTTCAACTGTGTAATTTAATCTTAGTATTGAATCTGGGATGATCTCAGCACTTACATCGCTCCTGATTCTGATCTTCTATGGTACGACACTAACCAGTGCAGTATGTCGTTCTTTTTTCTGCGATTCTAACTTACTGGTTATGTTTTCAGGACTTCATTTATTACCCGGCTTGTCAAATCTTTGTGAGTGCATCTTTGGCTTCGTTACGGAGGCTCGAAGTCTTACGGAAAAACACAGGGAATCGTTCCGACGTTGATTATTGTCCGAGTCGGTCGTGGATTATCAACTGAAGACACGGCCGGTGGAATGTTATCGCTAAGTAATAACTACCAAAATGACCTTGAGTTAGTAGTCTGGGAGCATGGGCATGCCTCAGTTTGAAAAAAAAACATTTGCAAGTTCAAAAATAAGGGTATAAGTAAACAAGTTGTATATAAATTGTAACAGTGCAATGACTCAGCTGGTTAAAGCACCTACATGAATAAAATGCTCTTTCGAGGTCTAGAATTCAATGTTGTCCAGGTACAGTACTTAAATAATGTAAATAGAAACAAGGTAATTCTACAAGTGAGCTAACAGTCATTACTACTTCACCCAGTAGAGGATAGATATTTGTACCAAATGTTTGCCTGATTATGATGGAGTAGAAAAACTGCATTCCACCACAAGTTTGAAAATACATTGCTTGGATTCTAAAGGATTACACTACTTGTGAGGACTGTAATCCATTATAATCATGATAATGCTTACAAAGATTTCAGCAAACTTAATAATTTCTCTTATATCTGAGGTGCCTGCTGGGTGCATGCCTACCCATACACTAGCACCTCTTTAGTCCATGGTGTCCTCATATTTGTGCTAATTTGAGTTACATATTAAGCCTGTCAAGAGTTAAATACATAAAAAGCTCATGGCTGAGCAGGAGGCCAGGGGAAACGCTTTGGGGGAAAAGTCTCAGATAAAAAAATTTTGGGGGGCAAAAATAGGGGTGTTATTTAGTTTGAACACTTACAGCCCACTTCTTCCATCCCAATGTCAAGGCTAATTAACAAGCAATCAACCTGAGAGCATGAGTCTTCTCTCTACATCCATGTCCAAGCTCTCAACTGCACTCCCAACTGACAACAGGAACTCTTTTGGTGGGGAGTAGCCACCAAAGCTAATGAAGTTACATGGGCTCAAGTTCTCTTTGATGAGTTCCAATTAGTGAAGCAGCTCCATAGAAGGCTGAACCAAAGGTAGTTGTCACAAATTTTCTATCAAAACACAACTGAGGAAGAGCACTGAGAGCATTATTGAGGTAGTGATGGCTCAAGCAATGCAGATACTACAAAGGTCATGAAATGTGGAGCATAGCTCAGTCCATCAGTAACACACGATGGGAGAAATTCAGCAGGTATACTGATTGGAGAAGGATGGAGTCTCAAGGCAGGGCCAAGAGTATAGTGATGATAGTTGGAAAGGCTGGGGGGATATAGTGCACCATAAGGTGACCAGAAAGCTGATGTTGGATGGTGGAAAAGACTGAGAAGTGCTTGAACCAGCGATGGAATTAGAGGGTGAGACAATCTGCCAAAATGTGTAGTAGATGGTGCCCCACACTGGAAATGGAGCCAGTGGGCTCAGTCATCAACATCCATTAGGACATTGCCAGTGAGGTTCTCGACTGATGGGGAACTTGAATCTCCCATTTCAATGTCCATGCCCATTTCTCGAACCACACCCTCCCTTGATGATTGGATGCAATGAGAGTCCACATCCATATCATCTTCCTCATTTTCATTGTCCAATGTGGATAAAAGGGAGTCTAGAAAGAAGGATAGAATCAATTATTATGTTTGTGTAACAAAGACTTCAAGGCACACCGGTGTCATCAAAAACATCCTCAAAATGATTTACTTCAGTAGAAACAATTTCAAGGATAGGTAGTCCTGCCAAATTTGCAAATTCAGTTGTAGTAGGGTCAACACCTTTCACCTCTTGAAGTGCTCGCATGAAGTCATAGTCCTTCGTTGTCCATACTTTCATTTCTGTTGTGACATTTGGAGTAAAGTGGCGGAGCCCTTGCATTAAACGTTCCTTCTCTGTCATCATTGTGCACCCGTTAGGATCGAACGACTAATAGTAGGGGCACTCCCAGAAAAGGCGAGATATGTCGGGGAAACCGTTGGGAAAGCGTGGAATTGGCACAAAAAGATAACGGGGCATAACCCGAGTGTAAACAGGTGCCGTCCATTGTGTAGGGCAACCATAAGGGTTGAGTTCAAACGTGACCTCATGTAGAAATCCTAGTGGAAGAGTGAAGTCAATTGACCATTAACAGACTCGCGGAGAGAAGCACAAACCGTAATTCTTCCAGCAGTTGCACGGGATATTCAGTCTACTGAAGATATGACATGCTTGAGCGAGCCAAACACAGGACATTTTTTCAGTATAGGATTGATCGAGCGTGAACTTGAAACAAATTTGGTCGAAATATTCAAGCCGTCTGTTAATTTCAAATCTGGACATATATCATTTAAAAATTTAGAGTTGAACGGGAGCTGGTCAATCTACACACCGTATCCTTCCATCTCTCATGAAAGTCTGGACATAATGATCTTCGTAGGAGTCGGGGAATGAAACTTGCAAGTTCCACAGAGATTCACCTCCGAGTTCAGGAAATCTTGCAATGATCCGTGGAAGTGAAGATGTTGCGGAGAGCACTGCAAGATGTGTGTAGGAAAGCAATGATGGATAGACAGTGACAGGTCTATCACAGAAAAGGGGATCGTTTGGGAGATAAAAACCACGCAGGAACATGTCAGCAAGGTAGCTCAGGAGATATTGATCCTTGTATGAATTCACTTGTAGGGGGGAAGGAACGTCATGTCGGAGTGTTTGCGCGGTTACTGTAACGTTGTCTTCAACCATGAAGGAGCAAAATGTGCTTCGGGGTCCCTTGGGTCCGTAGACCAACGCCCCATCCCGCAGACGAATCCACATGTTACGCAAATATTGAAAGTCATCCGGAACGGACTCGGAAGGTATCTGTTCAAACTTGTGGATAGTAACAAAGGAAGAAGAAAAGGCTCAAGCACAGAAACGCACTAATTCATCCTGAAACGAGATATATCTCGACAGCGTAGCTCGACAATGGGGATGCTTGTGAAAGACGTGGGCAAGTGGAATCAACTCTACATACTTGTGAATAACAAGTTTTATAATTAAATGCGGGATGAAGTACATAACTCACCGTCATGAAAAAAAATCATAAGATTCTCAGAGTCATTGAAGGCATGGAGCTGCACGAAATTGGCGCGTCTAAGTTAGTGGGAGGGTTACTTATCAATATAAACGTATAGCAGAAGAAATTCCACACTTGATTCGAGAGAAGTCGATGCAGTCCTTTTTGAAAACCTGGAATATGCGAAATGATGTGAGTTGTGACCACTACATCTGAATCATCCGTACCTTCTCAGCATCAGGACCCGTGTATGCCACGCTTGAGAAGAGAGACATTTCCTGGCCAGTGTTAAGAAGGGCGAGGCCAAACACTCGTGTGGCTCTGGAATCGTCCCAGGCCTCTATCATTGTTAACCTTGTTGTTTCTTCATATTGACATCGTGACACCGGACTCTCGCAAACTGTTCGCAGAAGCTTGATTCTTCCTGTACGAATCCGGTCATACTGTAGAATGGCCGTCGTTAACAGAAAGAAAAAATCATAATGTTTTTAGCTTCAACGCACCTCCCGGTGGAGTTCTGCCTTCCACTCCTCCTCTGGAAACCGGCTTCGAGCCTTCAGATCAAAATGATAGTTGTTGTAAGTGTTGTACTGACTCCCATTAACGGAGCTAAGTGTGCTACCGGTGATGGTAAGTCGAGAGGAATTATTGAACATCGGGGACCAGTGACGATGGACAGTCGTAAAGGTTAGAGGGATGCCAGGTACGAGAGCGGTAAACTCGAAGCTTGAAGGCTGTTCATGCTGTCCGTGAGAATACCTGAATTCCCGCTGTCATAGTAGACTCTAGAGCTCCGGGTCCTATGTAGTGATTAGTGCAGATGACTTATATGAAATCAATCTACGGCACGGCCTCATGGCTACTCGAGCGCATCGATGTTTCAGTAATTGCTCATTTATCAGAGTCCGCTAAATGCGACGAGAAAACAACTCAAGTGTTAGAGAGAGGGGCAGAAGGGCAAACGAGCAGCCTCGCGATGACTTGCAGCGGGGCTTCGATTGATAGTAAAACAAGGATGCGATGGCAGTGCGTCCCTCTTTTATCCCACCCTGATAATTGATCTGTTTTGTAAGCCTGTTTAACCACGGTATCGGTATCACACCGGATATACGAGAAATTCTGCTTGAGAGATTTGAGGACTGAATTTTCTCATATCAGGCAGAATATCGGTGCAGATCTCCGCCGTGCCGGAAGAACAAATTTCACTGAAAGTTGTCCTTTCGGCACGGTTGAAATCTATGCTGATAGTTAACCCGATATGAGAAAATTCAGTACTTAAATCTCTTCAGCAGAATTTTTCGTGTTCCTGGTGTGTATGAAGTCTGGTGCAGAGTCCGAGTCCGATGTTTTTTTTCCGACTGATGCAGAAAACTACCTACTCGATAGTATTTGCTATTTCCGAACACTCTTTTCAGGCCGTGGTCTGTGGGCCAGCAAAGAACCACCGATATGGTCGACTTGTTCTAGGTAACGAAAAGAGTCCGGGCAAGTTTGAGCCCCCGTAATAGCTGAACATAAGCTGGCCTATCTGTTTAGGAACATGATCTTGAAGCCCTCGACTTTGGTGATAAAAGATCGTAAAGAAATCTCAACTAAAACAATTTTGAAGACTGTAAGCACGACAAATATATCAAGAGCAAAGAAGTGGATCGTGAGAATGACGGCCCGTTGTGTTGGTGATAAATGATACAATAGCGATATGCCGGTAGGTCCGGTACCTCTGAATGCACAGAGATTTTGACGACGTTTGGTGGCGGAGAGGTTGAGACTTAGGTCGAGTAGATTAACGGAGGGAGGAAATGATTGATACTGATACCCTTTGAGCACATACATGTACGGGCCCCCCGGTGTGCTCACATCGTTCATCTTTTCTGCAAGTGGCTCCTTAGGTTTTCTCCCATGGGCAGGACCGGGCTACGTTGGACATGTACTTAATGCTACGGCTTCCTTTGTTTAGGCATCAGCGAGTCACTGCCAGGCTAGAAATAAATGTATCACGGCGACCTCACGTCATCGAGTACTGCTCGGAAGTCAACCCTAGATGCTCTTTAGCTTTGGCCGATCGTTGCTGACTTCTTCCAAGGAACTTGACATAAAGACGTATCTTTCACATAGGGAATACCAAATTTCGATAAGTCATAAACACGTAAAGAATTTCGTTCAAGGCCAGGGTTCTACCACAATACCTATACATCGAAGCTTCAAACCATGCACCCCAGGAAACATGGCAACAACAAGCAGCTTAGAACCGTCAACGCGAGGACTTCTCCATATCTCAATGAGCTTTTCAGTCCACTCGCGAGTCGTACGTGGTTCGATCTCCGTGACAATTGTCGTGGTGTTGAGGAAATCTATGCCCTCCGGTACTATGAAATCCGGCAATTCAGGTCTGTCGAAGTCAAGGAACAAATAGGTTTTTTTTGTCTATCAATTATGGCTTGACGATCGGGTGGAACTGGCCGGTGGTTTTCAGAGTTAGACTGCAATGTTGCGCTTTCGAATGAAACATAGTGGTTGATGCCCTCGGTGATTAATTCTCTGTGTCGACCTGTGAACAAACGGGTCCAGTGTACGAGAAAGTATTCTTCATCCGTTCGAGTTGCCAACCCAATCTCTGCAAACAAGATGCAACGGTGAGCATAGGACGCAAGAGCTACAGGCTCTGGGCTCTACACCCACTTTGGTCGTGTGAGGAATCTGCACAAGACTCCCGATGACCGTTGACCCAGTCGGCCTTGCGGCACGAATGAGAGCAGTACGTGACAGTTTGACAACCTGAGCAACAAAAATACCGAGAAGTGGGACGTTCTGAGATTGATCCCTCCAACTTGAGAGGACACTAGTAGGCAATTTGAGCATCAGGAAATTTAAAAAGAGTGAGGCTACACACCTCCTCCCAGGCACATAAAATTAACACTCCACTCTCTATCAACTCTCGCCGTTGATTACAAAGGGTGGCTGCCTTCTCTTTTGCCTGTACCCAAACGTTCCAAATGGGTGTTGAATTTGATTTCAGACCGTCCTCAAGATCCCCACGAGCAGATATCTTTCGAGAAATACGGGAGAAACGGCGTACAACCGTAGGATATATCAGAAACTTGGATGTTTGTTGAAGGGTGTCGGTCAGCGCAGGTAATAGTTTCGTGTCTGACGCTCCGCTCATATCGTCGAGGCTAAAGTATAGAGGGTGAATCTTGAAAATAACCTTTACAATCCCAGCGTCCAATCCTTCCACAACCAAGCCCGGACTGTCCATCAATCTGTTGAGGACGTTCAAAGACTCGACAGCAATGAAGTGTAGCAGTGTTCTACGCTGCTCGTTGTCCGAAGACGACTCGTCAAGAAATAGTTTTGCCTTGAAGGCGGAAGATAGAAGGTGGGTCATGGATGAGATGGTATATGTGCGAACCATTCGATGGTGGAGTGGAGATACCCTCGCGTAGAGACTCGGGAGACCTATCAATGACAAGAAGTATCTGAGATATGACAACGTAATCACCGACATCGTTGGAATGCGTCGAGCTTCAAAATTGATATGGCGGATCAAGATTAACCCTAGTTCATCGTCATTCTTGTACGGGCCATATCCGGCGATATCAAAAAGGTCTTTTGGTATAGTGCCTGCGTCCAACGGCACAAGCACCAATCCACCCATCACGAGAAGCCAAAGTCTAAATGTCGGATGATGCTCATCGATAGTTTTGATCCAGGCTTGGATTAGAAGAGGTCGAAAGGAAGGCTTGGAGTCCATTGATGCGTTTATGACAAGGGCTTCCTTGTCGCTCCCATGGAAAAAAAGACTGCCTGGAATAAAAAATAATGCATGTTCGAGTCTTTCAACCTGTTCGGGTGTCGTAGGACCGTCCTCCGCTAGAATAATCTTCCCCACGATGAAAAGGATCCACGGACCGACACACGTGTCCCAATTGAGGCAGATGAGCTCTTTCCCATATTTCACTGCTGCTTCCCCGTAAAAACCTCTCGAAAAGGCCATCAGGACCCTAAACACCTCGAGAACATCGTCAACCTTTTGATAATGTCGTTTATCATAAGAGCTAGGCGGGTCTCCAAGCCTTTGAAGATGGTCAATGGCTTCCTTCACGGTGTGATATCGGTCAAGTGCTTTGCAGGAGAACTGAGAGAATAACTCTTCCTCGCTTAAGGACATGATTTAGAGCGCGTCAGCTTGACTGGAAGTTGTTCGGCGACGTATCGTAACCACTAGATAATATCAGCCACGCTTATCACAGTATTTTGAAAAGAAAAAGTACCGTAGTTTTAACTTTTTCGGTCGATCTGACGTGGTGGCGAGTGGGGGAAAGGGCGCGCGCGCCTCTTGAACGACGTCCGAAGGCGAATCACATGCTGACAGTGATTCACTCCAATCGAGGGATTTTCGGCATATTCCGACCTGATCCAATTTTTTCACCGTATTTCAACGGACGTTGGTACTCAAGTACTCAAGTACTCATGATCTGTGTCTAAATTCGTGAGCTTGTGATAACATTCCAAAGCTCGTGGATCGTGCATCTTGATAGTGAGCGGTACTAAACTATCATGTATATCCCATATATCCCATGTTCGTGAGATGAGCGGTACGAGAACCAAAGCAAGATTGAAAGTATAATACGGAATTCTGCGGTGGATGATACCAATGCTAGTGACAGTCGGTAAACTGTGTTTTTGTAAAAACAGTGGATAGCACTAGACAGTTGTAGCAAAGAAATTTGTACAAAACCGCCACACCGTTGTGACCAGCGTAGGTCTGTAGGTTGTGAAGCACCGTGACCTCTACTACAAGAGGCAAACGTTCTTTTGTATCACCCATCGGTGGCGAGAAAAGAATCTAAGGCTGGTCGATCACCTTTGTCTGCACTCGCCGATGACTTTATGGGATATATCTTGTCTGGGTTAAGAGAAACGACTGTTGGTTGATAAAATGTGCGGCGAGATAGTCTACCCACCGTTTGTAGATTCGTACTTTTCACAGATTCTCTTGCAGAACTAGTATTTGTCCGGTAATTTGTTGTCGGGCTACGGTATACAAGCTCTAGATCAATATCCGAGGGATCAGGACGAGACCCTGAAGGGAGATCACTTCTTCAAAGATACCCATCCAATCAAGGTCGTGTGAGATGATATCAGAGTTAGTCGGGTAAAGGAAGGATACAAAGTTGAAACCAAACTTGTTGATAAGCTCGGAAGATTGCCTGAATTCCTACGCCAATATCAGCTGAATCAACGCTATCAAACAAAAAGGAAATCAGGTCAAAGCCGACTCGATGCGAAGATGAAACACCGTCCAATTCATCAGGATCATCAGGAAGATGAGAAGCTATCCCATCTTGAGAAAGCGGAGGCTCGTCATCCTAACTTAATGCATCGGTGCTAGCTGCTAGAGGAATACTGGTCGGGTTAGCGATGTAAGGCAAAATTACGGATGTGAAGCGGCGGTGAGAGTCTAAACAGGTGCACTGACAGACCTTGTTCATGTTTTTACCTACATGGGCCCACTGTGGGCTGCATGCCTAGTGCCAGTACATACGCTACCATCGCCTTTCTACGCGTACTCACGTCGACTCGGTGCGTTTTTTGACATCAACACCACTAGTGCCAGATTCTTCTCTTCGACAACTTCAAGGCCTGAAGCTAAGCTCTGGAATCTCGTGGCTTTGTGCTCACAGTAATCTCAGCGCATTGCGAGGAAGTGAAGATGCAGGTGAGGATCACGACGTCGACCGTCGCGTAAAATGGGCGTTGCCGGACCTCGTCGGACTTTGTCGGACTTTGAGCTCGTTAGCCCTAACCCTACCATGAACCCAGATTCCCAATTTGTGTTTCCATGTGCTTCCTCGTTCTCGACCGCCACCACCAATTCATTTCTCTACCTGTTCTATCAGAAAGACATCCTCATCGCTGCGAAGGTGTCCTGGATCCTAGAATAACGACGCCTTATTCAGGCCAGCGTATCTGGTTAGGAACATCTGGCAGACTGGACTTTCGTACATCATGCACCTTATTGTCTGACGAGCCCGCTCGAATTGGAATCAAGGAAGCGAGCACAAATAGAAGAGCTCTAGGACTGAATACCGTCCTCTGCGATTGCTTTGATAGGAACTGGAATTTGGCAATGGGATGATGGCCGAACGTAGGTATTTGAGAGCCTCTCATCCTTAAGCTTATGCTCATAATGATTTTCCCTTCAAGGACTTGCCTATGAAGGATCTTCGGATTCGGAATTCGTTTTGCACGTCATGGAATGAAAAATAAAAATAAACGAAAAGTTTAGGCGTCACCAGGCCGCCGCCACCACATCAGCTCCACATATCTGACAGCCCCTGGGCTTCAAACGAACCCAATGGCCTGCAAATATTCCCGCCGAGATTCGCGACCGCGTGGGCGTAATAGGCTTAAAGAGTCGTCATCGTCATCTTTCATCGGATTCCTGCTGGCCTCCCCTGAGCTCTCTTCACATCCCTACCCCCACCCAAAGGCTCATGCAGCTCGGCCTTACGTTCCCCCTCCTTACTTTGCGTCTCGCCCCCCCACATCCTGATCCGATCTTTCCCTTCTCTCCAGGCTTCAACATTCACGACGTAGTCGCTCAAGCAACGTCCCTTCCATCCCACTCTTGGGAATTTGGAACTTCCTCCGAAGCTCAACTCGAACTCTATAACGCGTCTCTCTCCGTATTCGGATGTCAGCCTTTCCAAGGAAAAAGTGTTCGTAAAGATACCGTGCCAGCGTTGGAATACGCTTACCAAAAAATCGTAATCGGAGAAGCACCTAACGTTCTATCGGATGGAGATGGAGCTGTCGGAGATCCTGCGAGTTTGGGCGTTTCCGCGTTTTTGTTGGGGACTAGGATTCCAGAGTACAAGGATGCTGCGATGAGGGAGTTGGAGTATTTGGTTGAAGGTGCGCCTAGGTGGGAGAATGGGGCGATAAGCCATCGTGTTGAGGCTCCTGAGCTCTGGTGAGTTGGTGTTACTAAAAATATTTTCTGTAACCCCCTTCCTGCGCACCCGTAATCTGACGGTCTGCTGTTTATGTGGATAGGGCGGATTTCATATATATGGCACCTCCATTCATTGCGTATTACGGCGCTGCTACGGGTGACCTTCGTTACCTCGAAGAAGGGATCAACCAATGCGGTCTCTATCGTCAGGTGCTTCGAGATGTCACTCGTAGTAATTTATGGAAGCACATCGTCGGTCCTACACATCCGGATCCTGGGGTATGGTCAACTGGAAACGCTTGGGCTGCAGCTGGAATGACGAGGGTTCTTGCTACTGTTCTCAAAGCTCCAGGGTCAGTTGTACCGTCAGAGGGTTGGAGAGATGGACAGGTTAGGAAGCTTACGGGATGGATAAAGGAAATTGTGGATGGTGCTATTCATTCTGATGATGATGGAGGATTGTTGAGAAACTATCTTAATGAGACGGATGATTCGGATGGACATGGGTATGGGGAGATTTCTGGAACGTCGCTTTTGGGTGCTGTGGTTTATCGGATGGCGGTTTTGCAGCCTCGGACGTTTGGAGGGAGATATGTTGAGTGGGCTGATGGAGTTAGAAGAACGCTTAGCGGGAGCGACGAAGATGGAAAACCGCATGTTACAGAGAATGGGATTGTTACGCCTGCGGTTAATCCTCTGGATTGGGGTGACACTGTACCGTTTACGAGTGGAAGTCCGGAGGGAAACAACTTTGTGGTGATGCTCTATGCTGCCTGGAGGGATTGTGTCGGCAGTGGGAAGTGTGATCCACCGAGGGGGGTTTCGGAGGAGGAAGTGGAAAGTTTGGGGAGGTGTGATTGATACGGAGTTCGCGTACGCGCGTATGTGGAACTCGCTCGGCTCTTACCTGCGGTTCTTTTTCTCTGCTATCCGTGATTCTATCATTCTTCGTCACCTCTTTTCCGCGTTATCTTCCCCACGAACAGGTCATCAGAGACGTTTGGGCTTCTAGTCATTTTTGATCAATTTATTATCATTATACCAATTCACTCTCCTAATAGTATGTATTCTCCAAGCAAGCAGTACGTAGCCGCGCTGACATTAGCCCATAAACCTTGCTTGGTATGTATTGGCAATTCTCGGCCTAGCCTATGGCCGGTCCATGTGAACCGTAACGACATCAGTTTCGGGTCCTCTGCGCATCCCAAGCCCTTTTTCATGTGGTTGACGTGAGGTATTTTCCTGGAGATATTTATACCCACTCTCTTCCTTGAATTTCTCCTCTCAGCTGGGCTTTGGGAGAAAAGGAAGAGATTTCCCATTCCACACCAACTCCGTTATATTTACGCTTTACGCTTTACGAGAAAGGAAGCTTGATGGCCAGCAGTGGACCTTTTCCGTTTGATAATTCCCACCGACAACGACATTCAGTGTCCCACAGCCCGTCAAACCGGAGACCTTCGACTTCCCCTACACCCACCAGGCCACTTCCTTCTTCCTCTTCACCCCTGGTCTTTTTGTACGATTCGCCACCTATTCCTGGAGATCCGGATTATCTAGGAGAGGATCTTTTCGTGCCAGTGCGGAGGAATCGTAACTCCAACCACAACCGAGACACCGGGACAAGAGGAATAGGGACAGGAATAAGGACAGAAATAGATCAAACAGCGGAAACATTGCCGTCGACAGCAGCAACAACAACAGCGGCCGTTGCAGGAAACATAAACAACAGCAACAGTGGCACCACCCTAACAACCTCTCCGTCGACGACATCCCACCCCTCCGCTTCACAGCCGCTAGCCAGTTTATTACCGCGTCCACGTTCCGCCGGGGGTAACAGGAACGACCTCAATACCCCGGTCTATAGCACTTCAACGTCTGCTAGGACGTCTTATACCCGTGTTGATTTGACTGCGATGGAACCTTCGGTGAATTTGGAGAGTCATGTAGCCTCAGGCCAGGCGGAAAGGCGAGATGAAAATGGAGGATCAGAAGCGGGTCGAGAAGGAGGAGGAGTTGAGGAGAGTTTGCCATCATCATCATTGCTAGCAGTCACGACGACGACTACGACGACAACATCTGAACTTACCCAACAGCAGCAATCACAACCGCAAGAAGAAGGAAACTTCAATTCAAGTGCTCAACAACAGCCGACACCCTCAACGCCTATACCCCAAACCCCTCAAGTTGCGTTGTGTTTTTTGTTGATTTCGGGGAAGAGAAGAGTTATGCAGTTTGAACCGGAGACTACGGTGGGGAGAGTGAAGGAGCTTGTGTGGAATGCATGGCCTTCGGGTGAGCTACTCTCAACCATGTCGTGTGCCTCGAGGTAGCTCATTTATTTATTTATTTTTTGATTTTCGCAGATTGGCAAGACGAACAACCCCCTACGCCATGGCATCTTCGACTGTTGTATCTGGGGAAGATTTTACAAGATGATGATACGTTGAAAGGTAAGTGGCCGTAATTTTTACATATATACAACTCCCCAGCTCCCACGAATTCTTCGAACCATATCTGGCTTTTTCTAACGACTATATACTACACAAACAGGCCTATCTTTTCCAATACACACCCCGCCCTCCCAATCCGAAACACAACCTCAAGAAACGCAGCCGCCTCCTTTACCCACAATAGTCCACTTATCCGTCCGCCCATTCGGTCCAGGGGCACCTACACCTGATGATGAAATCAAAAAGAAGCGCAAGTCGGTTCGAATTCCGAGGTGGGGGTCGACGATGGCGTCGGGTAACGATGGACTGGGGACCGATGTGCCCTCGGAGACTATAGAGGGTGGTGGTGGTGGTGGTGGTTTAGGGAACGGTGGTGCTAGAACTAGGGGAATGTGTTGTGGGTGTGTCATTTCGTGACTGGTTTTTTGAATCCAGTAACTTGGGAAGCTGGTACCTTTCGTCCGCTGAACTCGTAAAGGAGAGCAGGCCTTACTTTTTCTTTTTTTTTTTGATCTCTTGTTGGCGAGGGGGGGGGGTTAGTTGGATGGTGCTGGATATTGGATGTATGGGTGCACGTTGCGATTTGGAGTTTTTTTTTTTTTGCGGTCTTTACGCAATTTACGCTCGTTTTCCTTGTCGTTTGTTTCGGCCTGGGGCTTGGATGCCCAACCCATTACGCGTTCACGATAACCCGCTGTTGGAGGGCTATACCGGCAGTGATACAGATACGATACAGATACCATTTCGATTGTGGAATATGGACTCGGGTCGGATGTTTGGACGGTTTAGAGGGGGAAAATCGTCGTCATTTGTCGGTTGTTGAGTGGTATTTCTTGGTTTCTTATTGATGACCTTTGCAAGTATGCGTTTTGGATTGTAATATTATTGTTTAAAACGACGTCTTGTTTTTTTAAAAAAATATATAACGAATAATATTTGGTGATCATGTACACGGAATCAGCACGAAAGGTATGGTGAATAAGTAGGTAGAATTCAATACTTGCGAGGACACCCTGGCCCGCAGATCTGGAACGGAGAATTTTGGGACTCGGAGTACTAACTTAATTAACCGGACTGATGTCTCCAACACAAGTACCATCACTTTGACCTGGGTCCTGCCCCGCCCCACTAGAGCGTAAACTTACATGTGTAATAGTCGCGCGATACATATCCACTAGCATACTCGCGGTTACCAATGCTCACATGCCTCTATCTTTCACCTCCGAGCCCTGACCGGAAACCGATGCCACATTTGCCCACAGCGAGTCCAGACGCATTTAATGCTGTAATTTCTTCGTTATGACAACTCAGGATAGCCACAAGGTCATTTGTGGATTACCTCGTGTACATTCTGTGCTCAAGTCGGAAGAGTGATTGGAAGGGTATCTGAGATATGGGCGTAGCTGCCACATGATACGGAGAAGGAAACAGATGAGAAAGGGGAAGACTAGGGATGAACCGGTGACGATGGGAAGGAATCTGGAAAAAGAATCGCTTTGGAGAAAATCAAATAATTTTCATGTATTTTAACTTTTAGTGGATCATGGGTCGCAAAGGCTGAGGCCTGGAAGCCCGGAAGTACTGTGACTTGGAGGGTCGCGAAGGGCTGAAATTGGCGGGTACGTACGTTCATGTTCTCAAAGCAACACCCTCATGTTTTAGACCGCTATACTCTAGCTATTCAACGAGCAGCACGCCGCAAATTTGAGCCTTCATTCAACTCCTTAAAGACGTTTCAAACGATAATACGGCTTGTTTTTCACATTTATTTAAATAAATAAGTATCGTCTTGGTACCGTTCCGTTTCTTGGCACCTGAGAGTCGATGACGAGCTTCAAATGTTGGAAACCCTGTGGGTATGAGCTTTCCCGTTCACAGATTCATATCTCCTTCGTTATCCTTTCGCGTACTCATTGCCGCGGTTTCCCGATAGGTTTTCTGGCATGTACAGCTGCACCCTAGAAAATGACAGTTCATAATATCAGCCTACAGGCCCAAGGACGCTCGGCCGTGATGGAGATATGCGCCTTCCCGTGTTCGCTTTAACGAATTCATACGAGATCTTCGAGAAAAGAAAGGTCTTGATCGTGATCAGCCAAGTTTGGATGATGCTCTCGCCGCCTTTGTGAGTGATTCGGAGGTTTCCCGAATTGAATTTCTCTCAACCACGTCAGCTGGATCGCTTTCTGCCACCCCGACGACCTATTATGGATTTCTCTGGTCCTGATCATTAGATAAATTGAACCGAACTTTCCAGTAGCTTCAACAGCTTGAACTTGGTCATCCTTAACAGGTGGCGGTGAGTCACAGAAGGATAGTACCGTTCTTCATTGAAACAACCAACAAGTGGAGAAAGTGCGACGATTAAGGCTGTGAAGAGCCAACGCTGGAGTTTCAAATCGGAAGTAGTCCGCAGCATGCAGCGAACCCTATAGTCCTTCCCATTACCAAGATTGTCACGGTCCGACTGAGTCTCAGTCGCAGTCATTTCTACTAGAACCTCTGATTTATGATGAAGTCCTTTGTTATCTGCAGAACACACACCAGAGGTTCACTGTTCGATCAATTGAGTCAAAGAGAAGCTTTTAATGACCTGTGGTCCGGAAATGAAATGAAATGCACACTGGGGAAATTAAAATGGAAGCTTTCAACAGCTTGTTGTCAGAAACATAGGAACTGTGATCTGATTACAATGGAATTCACATATTTACCAGAAAACTGAGTGTATATAATACGGTCCGCCTCGCAACTCCCTCTCTCTGTTTCTATTCAACCAAAGCTCTACATGATTTTTCTCCAGGCTTATGCTTATCCTCTTGCCAACAACATCATCAACAGTACTTTGGGCAATTCCAACCTCACTGCATCAGATGGAGGAGTACAATGCAAAGACATTGACAACTGCCGGACACTTTCCAACATTATACAGACATGTTCATCAGTCGTCCTTCTCTGTGTTTGGACATCTATCCATCCCAATGTTCCATTGATTCCTCGATCTGCTCACTGGGTCCTTATCTACTGGGATAATCTCCAAATAACCATTGTGGCAATGCTTATTCCTGAGTTCATTGTTCTCTGGTCAATACGTGAATGGATAGCTGTGAGGATTGTACTGAAGAAATACAGGGGTAAGACATTCTAAAATAATTAATCTTCTGATTTTAATAATCATGTTTGCATTTGATTCTTGTAGCATATGGGTGGACAAAGGCTCATGCATACCTTGCTTTGATGGGAGGCTTCTCACTCTATGATGAGGGGACTTTCAAGTGTCATCTCTGGCCAGACACCCCCTATAAAGGATATAGAGATCAAGAGATGAAAATTGCAGAGGAAATGGAGAAAAAAATGTCCCCTTTAGAGCTTCAGGAATTGTTTCCACGTAAGTTTTCGCGAGTTTCATATCCAGTTCAATTTCTGTTTCGTCTCACATGTACTATCACACAGAAATGTCTAGTGGCTCATCAGAACAGCAGTCAGAGGATAATGATTCTCCTCGCAACCAAGTGAGTCTAATTTCCCCTCAAAATTATTAATAGACACTCATCTACTTGGTATTTGGAAAGTCTTTAATTCTCACTCATTATTCTTGTCTACTGGAATTCTTTGTGGCTAAAGGCTTTATCAGCATTGATGAGAAATACATCAATGATAACCTTAACCACACAGATATTATGGGCAAGGCTATTGCTATCTTCCAAACATCTCGGTTCATAATGCAATGCATTGCTCGTATGGTGGAGGATATAGATCTCACTCAACTGGAGGTTCTTACAGTGGCCTATGCAATACTCAATGGGTTAACTTATATTCTCTGGTGGAACAAACCTCACCGAGTTAGCCATCCTGTCCCGGTTTCCCTGCACAGACACCAGCCTCTCACTGACACCACTCAGGCAGAATCTGACAAAGCTCCAGGAATTTTTACTGCAGTCATGCAGAGATTCCAAGACTTCCAACATAAAGTCACCATCTTTAATGTTCCCGACCATACACTTCTCTATCCCATATATTGGTTCATTCATTTATTCGGAAGTGCATTCTCAAGGGATGATCTACTGGACAGACTAGAGGATGGCAAACTGTTTTACCTCTTTGACAAAGTTGATTCCGATCAACTTGCCACTGCAGTGTTTATAGTTGCTTTCATATTTGGTGCTGTTCATTGTATTGCATGGAACTTCTTCTTCCCTACAGACTTGGACCGACTTCTATGGAGAATATTTGCTGGACTGGCCGCAGGTCTACCACTCCTATTCACAGGAGTACACAGAAAGGGCTTGCCTGATAGACTAATTCCTCCTATCACCCACATAATATTTCCTGTTGTTGCTATTTCATACATTGTGTCTAGGTTTGGACTTATTGCTCTAGCACTGATGGGGTTGAGAAATCTCCCTGAAACTGCATATCAGACAATAAACTGGACCACTTTTATACCACACATTGGATAAATGCAAGAGTGAGTTCATTTATTAATTTGCTCAGAATTGACTGCTCACTTATTTTGGTAGGCAAACTGAGGTCTATAATCTTGAGAGTGCCGCTTGGATTAAATTTGAAGCCACAGTGAAAGGATTGATGACCTTACCATTTTTCCATACATGGTGCAAGTCTGGATTCTGCATTCACAATATTCAGATCCTTATGTCTATCATTTTGACTTTGGTAGATAGTTATGTACATGGAACAATTTTGGATTTGGATATAACTTACATGTTACGGACGAGTTCCATTTTCAGCTTGCACCACTTGCCAATGAGTAAGGTATGCTGATAACAGAATTCTCTCTCAGTGAGAATTAGCACATAAACCTAGTATGAACTCGAGGTGGCAGAAA
Organism: Marasmius fiardii PR-910; assembly: GCA_014904975.1. Taxonomy (NCBI): domain Eukaryota; kingdom Fungi; phylum Basidiomycota; class Agaricomycetes; order Agaricales; family Marasmiaceae; genus Marasmius; species Marasmius fiardii. Next base: position 239 of record MU128099.1, on the reverse strand, counting down.
TAATCGTCCAACTTGAAGTTATCCTGGTATCCAGGTTCTAGGCTCGTTCCCGATAAAGGAAAAGGGAGATAGCTGGGTTTCTGATGAGAAAGACGATCGGTGACACGAAAGGTGGTGGTTTGAGTCGAAAGCAGTTCAAAAAAACAAGCCGAATCGGAAATCTAAGCCGAAAGAGTCCTAGTAGGGTTAGGGTTGAAAGAAAACGACGCCATCACGTGGAATTTGACTCCTCTGAATCC
>MU128097.1:9347-25241 GCA_014904975.1 Marasmius fiardii PR-910 | reverse complement strand
GGCTACGCTAAGCTTGATTTCTCTGTCGCTTATGATTATTGTATTAGTACTGAAGTTCTTTTAGGTGACGAGTTAGTTACAGTACCCATTAACGTCAAGATTTTCGTTCGAGATGGACAAACCATGGTTTGCACGCTACGGTATTATATGAGCGACCAACGCTCTCCTTTTGGAGTTCCTCCCTCTTTTTCCAATGCCAACAACAATCCTTGGAACCGCTCACTCTTGAACAAGTTTTGCCGAAGGTTTTATTGGGATGTCAATGGTCTATATGAGTGGAGTTCTCAACGCCGAGTTGCCATCGACAATGGTTGTCAGAAGTTTAGAGCAGTGGTTTGCCACCTCTACGCTGTACCGGAGTACCGAGCTGCATGGTCGACGATCAATCCGGAGCGTTTGAGGGACCTGGTTCAGATTCTCACTGACCTTTGGATTCCGGATGCGCTGGTCTACACTGAATACTTTCTCAAAAATCCTCCTCGTCTTTATGGTTCTAACCCCTCTTTTGCCCCTCTATTAGGTTCTGATACAACAGCGACGTGCCTCGTTCATGGTAGTCACAAACATCGGCTTTGCTCTCGACTTCGATATGGTTCATGTGGTGCGACTGGGGACAATCGCAAAAAGTTTAACTGATTGTGGTAGAGCCAGATGGAGGGCTCGCGAAATTCATATTTCTCTTTCTCTTTCTAGCTACGACGATCCTTTCCATTACCAGCTTCACAATTTCCCTTCAAATACGAAAAGCTTATAAAACCGTCTCCCGATTCTCTCCCTACGCTACGTCACTATATTCCCTTCATCTCCTTTATCTCCCCTTTCTTGTACCTTACGGATTTCTCCCGACTTCCCGACTATCGCTGCCGAATACCTCGTTGCATGTGCGCCGCTTTGAGACTTCGTCCACCTCGTTAGTGATCCTCCACGGATGTTGGGGTCCATCCTGTGTTGAGTCGAGTGCTGCTGGCATAGAGAAAAGCTTGTGAGTCTGAGGGTGAAAGGAGAGTTCCACACCGTTCGTTAAGGAACTGATAAATAACCTTTTACTCGCTTCTTTTCTTTTGACTTTGACTTGCTTCTCGTTCTCACGGTTTTCACTCAGTCCATTATCTCTTATATACGAAAAATGTGTATGGAAAGAGCAATCAATCTTTTCCCCTCCTATTTTCGAGTCACTCTGAATAACTGAGCCCTTTTCGAGCCTTTCTACATACACAACGAGCCCTTGAGCCCCAACGAGCCGAGCCAAGACGAGCTGAGCCAGAATAAACATTTTATTAGCTGAGTATTATTACATTTTATTATTTACAGTTGGTGCCGCTGCCTAGTCGTTGTTCTCGTTTTCTAGATACATAATTAAACGCTTCACAGTCGACCTATCGACCAGAATCTCTCATCACCTTTCGCCAGCCGAACGTCTATCCCTTCGATACCGTTTGCTCAGTTCCTGGGTCCTGGGTCGGGTTTCCGGTCTCGGAAATTTCTGATAGGGCGCTACTGTGCACTACCCCTTAAGCGCCTGGAGTTCTCAATTTTTTGTTCCATCGCACAAATCTCTCAACCTCCACCAGGTGCTCAGAATGGTCTCAAGTGGCTCAAAGGAGCTGAGGAATGTTATCGGACTTGAATTATATCACTAGAACGTCTGATTACCCGCATACATTGACCCCAATAGGGCTCCTGGCAGTACATGGTGGACCATCTAACAAAGTTACATACATTTTAAACACTTGATTCAATATTCCAGATACCAGCGTGAAATCCTGTGGGTATAAAGCACAAAGCTTGAAGAACCAAGGAAAATTGACTGTTTTGGGTATCTACATACATCAAGCGCGCACTAGGCGCGTGTATCGTAAACTTCCGAGACCCGAAACCCGACCCCGGACCCAGGACCCAGGAACTGAGCAAACGGACTCTTATATGATGGAGGAGAAACATGACAAACGGGCGAACAACACAACGTTTCGCTAAAATCGGGGTTTGTTTTTTTTTCATGATCACTGACGACGAGAGAGGTAGCTGTGCACGGGGAGGCGGAAACCTTTACAAGAAGAGTGCCGCGGAGGAGACCCAGATTGACGGCATCTGCCATTCGAGTTCGAGGTTCAACATTCAACAGCTTGTCTGAACGACAAGGCAAGTTAACATTAGTTAAAAAATTCAACCTCCAAGAAGCTGTTCCGTATAGATTGACAACAAAGCCAGAGCGCTTTTCTCGTTATCGCCTACTACCATCCAGGACCAGATAATCTATTCTGATTGCATTCTGGACAGGGGAAATTAATGCGTGCAATTGACCTGAAATTGATCGATAGATTGATGAGGAAACCGGAATCTCACCCATTTACATTCCTCTTGTCAACCGCCCGACCTGCTATTCATGATCTATTCTGGTCGTAATCTGGAATGGGGGAATTCAATGTAATCAATCAACTGCAGTTGATTAATATATTGACGAGGAAACCGGAACCTCTCCTACTTACGTCCCTCCCGTTAGTACCTTCTTAGATGGGACCAGATAAATTTATTCTGATCGTAACTTGGAACCGAGGAAACTAACAACTCACCAAAAGCCACTAATAGATTGACGAGAAAAGCAGAATCCCATCTCTATCCCTCTAGTTTACCGCCTTCTTACTCTTTTATGAAGCCAGGTAATCTCTTCTGGTCGTAATCCAGAACGGGGGGGGGGAAATAAATGCGAGTAATCGACCAATAGATTGACGAGAAAGCCGCAATTCTTATTCCTTCTCCTTCACACACCTCTACACGGGGCCAGTTAATAGATTCTGGCCGTGATTTCCGCTCCACCAGAAATAGATTATTTGGTCAGTGGCAGTAGGCGATGATAGGGATTAACTTACTAGGCGACAGTTCTCTCGTCAATGTATTGATCAGCCTCACCTGTCCCAGATGACGAGCAAATTATCTGGTCCCATCCAAGCCGTGGTAGGCGCTGACGAAAGCGATACTCACCAGGTTCCGGTTTCCTCGTCAATATATTGATCAACTTCAATTGATTGATTACATTGACGTTTTAGATCACGACAGAATGGACTATCTATCCCATCTATCTATCCCATCCAAGCCGTGGTAAGCGCTGACGAAAAGAATATGTACTCACCAGGTTCCGGTTTCCTCGGTCAATACATTGCAGATCACAGCAGAATAGATTATCTGTCTAATCCATACCGTGGTAGGCGCTGACGGAAGGGATACTCCAGGTTCCGGTTTCCTCGTCAATACATCAGTGATCAAAGGGAGAGATCAATGTGAAAAAATCAAAGACAATCGGAGTTCTTGTACCTCTCTACATCACCCACCACTTCACGGTGTTAGCCTATAAATCCCCTGGGTGTAATTTGGAATGGAAATCAATATGAACGCCCAAACCGAGGGTGATCCATATGTAGATTGACGATAAAACTGAAAACCTTGTATTCAAGGTCAGTGCCGATGACAAATTTGGATTTGACCTGTACATACCAACTTTCTGAATGGATGTATTCTTCGAAAAGAACGTGGCGTTCGGGCCTCACGAGATAATACACCTTTTCCATAAGAAATTCACGTCTGAAAGGATTTGGGAGGTTCTACTGTAACTACTGCCATACAGACCAGATATTCTAACTGAGAACAGTGAAGTTCATCTATTCCAAGCAAGCCTGAGCATTTAAAGAGCCGCTACTTCCTGCGATAGTGGATTAAATTGTCTATTCTAACCCTGAGTGGGACACCGAATTTAAGCCGAAGCCACTACCTGTTTTAACTTTCCCGTGCCACATTCTCGGGTCCCTTCCTTGGTGCATGCAAGGTGAGGTGAGATTTCAGGCGAAAATCAAGGAACGATAGCTCAAACTCCGAGGGTGTCTGGGGTCTTCCTCGGGAACGCACTGCCCCATTCCTTAGTTCTTCGGTTTGTCGAGGAATTTTCATGGCTCTTTCGACGTGAGTCTTAAATCGGTAAGCGCTCATTCTCATCCAACCTTGGAAAGACCGGAGTGCTGAGAAAGCTATATAAGCTAATGACAGTGAGCCTCCATTGCGGCCAGCTTGTCCTTTGGCCCGCTTGCACTCCTCTCATTATCGAAAGCATTCTTATCCAGGTCACCATTTTTCAGACCTTGCACTAGTTCTCATAAGCGACGCTGTACTTCATTGGACTATAACGAGAGGTATGTCTGGTCTTTTCGGTATCGTGGTCCTTAATATCTTTACCTTAGTTATTTCCGGGCGGTCTTCCACTTTACTTTGCCAAATCCGACTGAATCAACAATATACCCCAAAGCCGGGTCATCAGAAATGTCTCCAGCGGCACAGGATTATGCCCCAACGCTGGGTGCAGGCATCAGTCTTCTTAACCTCTTCGGACTCACCTCTACTGCCGCCCGAATCTTCGCCGCCTTTATCGTTACTTTTATCGGAGGATGCTTCTGCATTCACTTCCGCTATCCTTGTCGTTCGCCTGCGTCCCTCATGCAGGCCATCGACCAAGCTACAAATCTATTCAACAAGTGTCTCGATGTGCGTGCTTTCAACGAAAGAGAGTACGGAAAGTTCACCCTGTTACTCCAACGGTATGCTCTGCCTTTAATATAAGTTGATTGTATACATGCCTGAACAAATCTAGATTCACTGCCCGTGCGTCGGAGATTGCAGCAAGAGCTCGTCCAGACTCGACCCGGGGAGAAAGTTTTTACCGTGAATATCTTGAGTGGGCGCTGTTCATGTGGCAGAGACTGAGGGATACGGTGGAATGTCACCGAAAAGTTCGACTATTAATACACGATTTGGAGGTGAGCCTCGACTGCCTTTCCTCCCATGTCTGACTTACCGGAAACAATTTCAGGCGTGCTTACTGCGATCTTCTCATTCTCATGCAGAATTCGAGCTACATAGCCGTCTGGGGAGTTCGACGGGCTTAAGCTCCGCAGTACTATACGCTGTTCGTGATTGATATGGAGGTTGTGAATAATCTGACTCCCTTCTCTACGCGTACAAATACTCTATCCATGGTCACCCAGATTGTGAAAAAGTCTGCTTGTACTCAAATATCTATGGTTCCGATCTGTCTTCCTATTGTCTTCCTCCGTCTTCATCTTCTTAGCTACAGTTCCCGAAGCTATGCACCTTGTTCAAAGCAGTCAGTGGCGCGGGAAAATCTTCGGCATTATGCGATTGTGAACATAGAGTGCCGATCGTTCAAGCGCAAGCCTCGGCGCTGCCAACTCACCATCACAAACGATGGCCGCATCATGAAGATCTTGACGTGGATCAGAGTTATATTCTTCTCCCTCGCATAAGTTCTTACTAATAACCCACATGTGGTCTCGTTGACGTCCGAAGTCCAAAAGCTGTTGAGGGAAGTGATACAGCGGTATGAGCTAGGGCTATCCCTAGCTGAGAAAGAGGAATCCCAGTGTCTTCGACTCCCGTTGGAATAGATCACCTTAGGGCCGTTTCGACGTAAGTTTACTATTCCTGCGTTCTGTATGAAAGAAAGTTCAGTGATGTAGTTGTACTCGCTTATAGACGTTCTCGGTCCTTGTTCACCCTAACCTTTTACTACCGTGCTCGCGTGGCCTTGCCACGAGGTGGAGATTCAACCTACCCTTCCGTCATGGATACGAGCTTAGCGCTCGCGTGGCGAAGCCACGCGGCAGGGAGCCTGCCCTAAAGACACCCTTTCCTTATTCTTTAGATGGATTCCTATTCTCATTGACAGATAGATAGATAGGTGTATTTTAACGAGGGCAATGACACCAGAAATAGGGTTATGTGAATCGGTTCGGAGTTGAACTGAACTGGTTCGTCATCAGCACCTCTCGTAATCCCACTGTCCGGAGTAGATCTAGACTAAATAGAGTAAGTCAAGGAAAGATTCACCTTCTAGCGATTCTTTCTGTGAGCTCATGGTAGTCCGGGCATAGACGCCATCCCAAATCGCGACGCTCATGTAGATGCCGTATTGATGCCGTCGTAGAGTATAAAGGGCTGCCACCTTCGACTTCGGTTGCCAAGCCCCTGGTAACTCACCTCCTTCGCCCCAGCTAGCAATCCAACCAAAGGGATCACTGTCCCGCCTGGCCGAAGCTCGACTCATTTATTGCAGCTGCGACAGGCGAGTACGAAAAAAAAAGGCCGAAAGGAGTACGGGACCGCGAGGCGTTTCTCAAACTCGGAAACAAGCCAGAGAATCCGTTACCAAGATATGAAACAAAGTGTAGTAGTTCAAGTACGGCGGGGCGAAATCACAGGAAGTCTTCACCAGCGCCGCACAGAACACCCACGTAGAACTAAGTCTCCTGACCTGACTGATAAAATTATGTGTCCCTCTTTATTGCTTTATTTTCAGCCCCTGTTCGGTTCAAAATGGGCCTCTCAACTGTCAACTTTTACTTCAACCCCGTGCGAGTAAATTCCGACTAAGTATATAAACTTGAGGATTTGAGGAAATAAATCAGCAATGACTGAACGACGCTCTCGTACAGATATATTGTCCGATCGGGCGTGGTACCAGCACTGAAGACCTCCCAGCAGAAACGTTAGAGTAGATTCTACGTCGTTCATCTTTGTGCTTTTTCTGCTTTTTTGCCTTCATCTTTTGAAGGATTGTTGTCCTTGACACTGCTGATTTTCAAAATCATGACGAGTTGTCCTCTGATCGCCTCATCGCTACCGACGTGGTAACTTTGGGCCGTTACTTCCCAAAACTATCACGAATTACAATGCTCATGCTTCAGATTGGGAGAATTCGCAGGTTAGTGGCAGTAAGTTTGTCCAAGTTTGTCCTCCAAACATGCACACAGAAACAAGTTACTTGTGAGAACAAATTTAACTGACGGAGACGATGGCGTGTTTTAAGAGCAATCAGTGTCAGGCCCAGCCGGTTTTGGTCGAGGGAGAACGAACCGACGATGTCAAACGCTTGTTGGATGATACACTGGAGCGACAGGGAGACATGGGCAAAACCCAAAACTCGAGGCATTGGATGCCACCGGAACCAAAGGGGAACAAAAGCGATAAGTCTCAATTCCAACACTGAAAGAACGACAACATAATGTTCTACAACTTCCTCTACTACAAACGGATTCTGTTCTTGAGCGTTAGATGTAAGTAAAAGGTAGCGAATACCGGTAGATATAGTGCTCGCGAAACGAAATTGGTACGAATGCAAGTTTCAGTTTAGGGAAGTTACAACTTGAAGGGTTTTGAAGAACGGATGTCATCGACAGACTCCTCTGCCATTCAGTACATATAATACGACCGCCAAATATGTAGTTCAAAATCCCGCACTAATCGATGACTAACGTTTCTAATATTCAAGCTTGACGGGTCTCGAAGAGGCCTATCGTAAAGTCACCCCCGGCCCTGTAACCTTTACACTATTCAGCACGTTCAACTATTTCCGACGGGCTAGATCCATGTGACAAATGGGATGCCAGGCGCCGAAGTGTCGGTCGCCCTTGTAGAATTGGACTTCCGAAGCGGCGCTGTTGATCTTGATCTTGCAAATCGGATAACTAAACTGTCGACAAATTATGCAAATAACTTGACGACCATGAGTTCACCTCTTAGGCGCCGAGCGGGGTAATATGTGATATTGTGGAGAGCCTCGAAGATTATCATCCATTGATCCCGTGCCAAGCGCTGAACTTCCGGCATTTCATTTGTTCATTTCAATCGCCTGTTTGATCCCAATTTCATGTTACTTCCCTTCCGCTTAGTTTTCATACCAAGTTTTTATCGGATTCACCCCTCTGCCTTTTCTTCCTCTCCGATCCATGTCGTTTATACCGGTAACGGGAGGTGCAGAGCCTTATTTCATGACTGCTTTGATGGAGTATCTAGAAGAAAGGAAGGCCATACACACGATCATGGACATGTCGCGAGACCTCGTATCGGATTTTTCAAACGTGAAGGTCGAATTCCGTGATTTGGATGGTTTGGGATGGGATCATCATCCTCCGGGCATTGAAGAGCAGGTACGTTGGTTATGTTTCAACCGTAACTTACTGCCATAAACCTTACCGTGATGTTATTGCCCAGAACTATTTAGTTGCAGGTGAGTAGTATTGGTGCACATTTGAAGCCCGTCCTCTTATTCCGGTCGCATCTTAGATTGTTGCGAAGATTCCATATATCCTCATTACACCGGCGGGACCTCCCTCTCCCGCACTTGATCTTCAACCTGCGTCCCACTCTGTAGTATCTTCGACATCCAAGTATTCTAATAGAGGATATCGACGACCTCCCAATGGCTCAACTTCTGCGTGCAGTTTCAGTGGACAGTTCTGGCCACTTGTACTCTGACAATACATCATCCACACCCCGCTCGATAGGACCAATCAGAATTCCAACAGTTCCGTCCATCCCTTATATCCCGTACCCGTATTCCATAGGTTGCTGACTGCAGCATGCAGTAATGAGTTCCTGTTCATACTCCCAATCCGAATTGATGGGGACTTCCATATCAAGGACGTTATGAGTGCCCTTCTGGGCGACACGGTTAGTTTTACCCGTGTATCACGCCACGGATGTATTTCAAGTTTGAGATGTCAGGAGGATTGATCAACACTTACGGATGTTTTGTACATGATACATCCGGTAGTTAGGAGTAGTTCTTAGCTATATAAACTTGTTTGTCATCTGTACTTCAGTAGACCATTACTCCTCTCTTTTACTCATTCAATACAACCTCCTCGCCCACACTTGGACGACTCAGGGCTCCCACGCACTCAAGAGATATCTTGCTCTCCACACTTCCTCATCCCATTAATATCCCATAATTCTCGTCTCTCTCGCTTGCATATCCTATCTTTGTCTGTGTCCGTGGTTCTCACTTCCCGCTTCGCACGAAGGTGAGGGAAGATGATTAGATACAGAAAACTACTTGATCCAAAAGAAAAGACCTACTCTCACGGATTCGTGTACTCGTACCTACAGCCATTGGCAACCTGCACAGCTACACAGTGTAGGCAATTCTAGGGACTGCGTTGTCATAGCATAGACTCTGAATTTCAAAAGTGCGAAGACCGCCCAGCAGAGGCAACTTCAACCTGTTACTAATGAACTTAATTTTGGCTTTTTGTCGATCCTTGCTCGATTCCACTGATTCTCCATCGAGACTCTACCATCAGCAACAAATGTTCCGCCGTCGTAAGAACGTTCTTTGGGCGGAGAGAAAAAGTTGGCTGAGTAGCTTCCTTCTCCCATGGTTTTAAGCCGGTATCTAACAATTGGATGACTATGCGGGTGACTCAGGTGCCTGACATTCCGGTTTGCTTCCTCACAGCTCCGATTGTTGAGATTTGGGCTGTCGAAGCAGCAAGCCTGTGCGAGTACTCTCACCAGTATTTTGTAGTGACTGAAGCTCCAAGCTTTTTACTCAGCATTCTCAGTTACTGTAGAACATTCTAGATACATTGTAGGGTATATAAAGATGTAGGTAGACACTGGGCTTCCTCATCAGTTTGCCCTAATCCAAGCCAATCTTACCATTCAGTGAAATTGCAAACCTACCTTACTCCTCATCATCTAATCACTCACACCCGGAAATCCAACACCGATGGCCGCATCTGTTAGAGTGGCTAGTGTTTCTAACCTCCATAATGGCCATGCTGAATCACCAGTCCCGTACGAATACAGCTCGGGTGGTCAATGTTTGTCAACTGGCCATGACTATGGCTGACGACCGGTGCCATAAGGTGATTGCGGTGGGGAGCCTCTCTAAATTCGCCTGAACGGTGACTGCCGCCCGGTACCGAAAGGTTATACGTGGTACCGGTCAGTGTCAATCCTGTGCGTCAACCTGTGCCCCCGTACTTCCAGATTGGTAAGGAGTCTTTGTTGAATTTGCAGGTGTGAGTGATTAGATGATGAGGAGTAAGGTAGGTTTGCAATTTCACTGAATGGTAAGATTGGCTTGGATTAGGGCAAACCGATGAGGAAGCCCAGTGTCTATCTACATGTTTATATACTCTACAATGTATCTAGAATGTTCTACAATTAGTGAGAATGCTGAGTAAAAAGCTTGGAGCTTGAGTCACTACAGAAAGTTCTAGAACTGGTGAAGATACTCGCACAGGCTTGCTGGTTCCACAGCCCAAATCTCAACAGTCTTTCCGAGACCTCCAAAAAGCCCGGATGGCCTCGACTTTGGGATAGTTTTTACGGTAAAGGGTTCTCTGTGGGTCGTCGATCTTCGGAATGTGAGTTAAATAGTGGTTTTTTGGTAGGTATGGGATTGCAAATCAGAATTCCTGAATCGAAAAGAATGCAGCCTTTCTCCCTCAGATACTTGGATCGAGCCTGCATTAGGAATGTTAACTTGGCCTGCCTTGCTACTGTAAGAGAGATGGTGAGAGAGCTAGTCTGAAACCAATTGATTGACAGACACGTTGTGTCTGCTTGTCCTGTGAAACCAAACGTTCACCGGCTTCTAGGAATGAGATATTGAACAGCAGCTTGTTTGATGGATAGTGACCAAACAATAGCCAAAATGACTGCGGAGGTTGACTAAAGGTTGTGCCTACTTGTATTGGGTGGCTGCCCACCTCCGTTATACCAACCGCTTTTACAATTCACGGGATCCGACCACAAATCGAAGCCTCTATGGGTTTCGGCAGTGTCGTATACCAGTCTTAGACTACCACCGCTGCCATCAGCAGAAGAAACCAGACGGCATTGCCTATAACCCTGAAAAAATTTCATTTCTACTGCTCTTAAACTATCACTACTGTCATCATCAGAATAAGAGCAACTTGACAGCCGAGTTGGGAGTCAATCTGATTCGTTGCGGTATCAAGGTCAGGATCCTACTTTGCAGAATTCAGACCACAAAATACAGCTTTCTCCCTCAGATGCTTGAGTTGCACCCGGTATTACGAATGTGTGAATCCGTTTTTTTTTGGATCGAGGATATGCAATCAACATCAATGGAAAAACTCTTCATTCGAAATCGCATGGGTTCTATCAAGCATAGGTACTTCTTTTTTTTTTGTTTTATAGTTATGCAGGCTTCAATCCAAATCTCAAAGGTTTCGGTTCCAAATTCAATTACCAAGTTAAAGGACCTGTTAACCAGGGCATTCTAGTCAGCCACCACACACCCCAAGAGCAGGAAAATCAACATACCGGATCGATCAAAAAGTCCCAGAGCCCGCCCTCGGATCTTTGAACCCCTTCTGGACGGCCAACCGCATCGAATCAATCTCCGCACTAAAGTTACTGCTCGTCTCCTTTTTCAATCCGAACCACCACGTCTCTTCATGGACTGCTGCCTGCAACTTGATCGTCGTAACCAAACTGTAGAAATAATCTGGCAAATCTGGGTTAGGGAACGCAAATTGGATCCTGTACTGCCAGCTGGAATTGGTAGCTGTCTTGGTAAAATCGGCAAAGTTCTTCGATTCCGCGACTTTAAGATTGGTGAACGTGGTCAAAATAGTTTGGGTGAGGGCAGCAATGTCTGCGGCGCTGAGGACGACACCGAGTGCGAGTTTGAGGAAGTCGACGATCTTGTCGACCATAATTTCCACGGTTCGTTCTTGTTGGTATATCGTGTTGTTGTCATATTTGATGAGAGCGAGGTCATCACCTGGGCACACATGCGCAGTAGGGTGTCAGCGCATCGCCATGGAGGGCAAGCTCTGCTGGTTAACTGACCTTTGTAGCTAGCAACGGCCTGTTGGAACTCGGGCCACTTGAACGACTTGGGCGGGTTCAGATCAAGGTAGTGAGAAGCGAATTTGGCGACCTGGAGAGAGGTCGGGACAAGAGGTCCAGGTAGTTTCGAGAATTCATCGAAAAAGACTTCTGTGGGACGAGAACTGAATCAATACAGTTAACCTTCGAGCTCTGGTAGATCAACGTACCTTCAGGTGTCGACATGTTGGTTGAAACAATGGGGAGAAGTGCAGTGAGGTTGCTGAGGATAAGAGACCGAGAAAGGACAGCTTTTATAGTCTCTGGGATCCAGAGAGTTGGACATTTCTCAGTTTGCCATGCACCCTTTTTCGGGAGAGAAATACTCAGGCCCAAGCGAAGCAAACCTTGCGAATCATGATCGTGCCGATAAATAAATTCAAGATCTGGGGTGAAGCAGCTAATCACGTAGACAGTAAGAGAATGATTCTGTGACTTTCGCACAACTGTATTCTTAGCAATGAGCTTTGTGTGAAGGTGTAAAGGTACTTACGAACCATGAATTCATACTTAGATGCAATCGCTGAGGCCCTGAGGCCTCTGAAGTTTGAGGTTTGACAGCTCAACCGATGACCACGCATGTCCAACGTCATATCGACTTTCCGGTGAGTCATTAGCGACGGTAAGCGTTGTACTTCTCTCCAATCCTTGTCCCAGTTTCCCAGTCTCCTTGGAGATTACTTTGGACAATCCGGAAAAAAATGTAATCCTGAGCTTCCAATTGTCAGGTTATTCAAGGTAGACTACAACGATTGTCACTCTCCAAAAGTTCCCCAAACCTCAGTGGTTTAGCTATCCAAGCATCTGTTGGTGCTTGGGATGAATAATCGAGCAAAATAAAGCCTGTCCGGAGTTCCTTTGTGAAAATGTGAAATGGGGAAATAATCATAATGTTACAGCCAAAGAGGACCGCTCTCAACCTGGTTCTGACCGTCCCGAGCTGTCGTCTTGTGAATGATGTCAAGGGGCTTTTGCACCGAAAAAGGAACGAAGGCTTTGTTTATTCACACGTTCCGAATATTCAGATCCGCAGATATGAGGACTCCGAATGCCCACCGAAGCTGTTGTTGTTTTTCTTCTCATTTTCGTTGTACTGGGAGATCCAGAAAGAGGACAATCAACCCCAGAGATGTAGAACGAAGGGTCAGCCAGTCCGATTCACATGGCCTTTCAAGTTTCAACGCTTACAGTCTCTGGAGCACGAGAATGGTGTGAGCAGAAACATCCTCCCGACTAGGCTTCCGGTAGTTTCACATCTCCAGATCTGAGCCGATGAACAGAAATTCCGTTCCCTTTTCGTTCAAAAACCCTTGTCATCATTCAAAAGACGACAGCGATATAACAAATTACTTTGGACTATTTATCTTGGAGATTGCAATTTTCAGTCGAGAGTTGAAGCACCCTGACCGTCACCGTCCCTTATAGTATCAATAATAATTCACAATTCAAGCCACACTCTACCCGCATGGGCAAGTAGGAAGAGAGGGGGATAAATAGAGTCCAACCGATACAGTCCCCGAGTGATCAAGTACCCACTACCGCGGTGTAGGAAGGATGGATACGGTCAACGTGCAGCGGAAGTTATGGTCCCCGCAAATCGATTTCTGAATGGAGTCATTGGCAGGAAAGGCGCTTCGCAATAATTGCAACCTCGGAATTCTACAGGAAGAAAACTCTGACACCCAATCAAACGCCACCGTACAACGAGTTCGAACAAATTATTCTCCAGCTCCGATTCACATGGCCTTTCATAGAGGTGAGGCCTGAAGCTTTCTAGTAAATTGAACTGCAGGGGTGAACAACAACTTCCTCATCGGGCTTCCGGTTCGTACCGGGTCCGAAGAAATCTAGACTGTGTAACAATACACGAAAACTTTGTCCGATTCCCGGTTCAAACAATATCTTGAATTTCCAAAAGATCTTCATTATCCAAAAGACGACGACAGCTTAGAGGGTTCGAATTTACGCGAATTTACGCTTACAATATTTTCATTTTCTTCTTTGGTGGGAAATTCCTCTCGTGAGAACGTTTTTGAGTAGGCTACACCACGGAAGCGAGAGGTCCCCTGTATTCATTAACTCGCTCCGAGGGGGGAAGTGGGGCTTACGCTGGCATACGGCATTGACTGGAGCCATGGAAAACTAACGGTGGTGAGTTATAGGTTGAAGACCTTGTGATAATCAGCCTAGGCGTGCTGAAAATCAACCTAAAAGTTGCTTAGGAATTTTCTCACATATGTTATTTAGACTAAGGTTGAAATGTTTGAAACCCCGTTGGAATATAACCTGTGGAAGATGATAAAACCATAGGCTGACTATCGACCTATCTAGTTTAATCATCAGGAGAAGCCCCACTGATTTTCAGGCTGCTTTAGGTTGTATCGCGGTCTGAAAATTGTCTTATCGAAGTCTCTCAGAGAAGTGTTCCGCTTTCTCTTACTACGCCTGTGACATCAATCATATGATGCCTTAATTGCCTTACAACCGCTCCGCCGGAACAATGACAGGGCGAGAGAAAGAGAAAACGTCATAATTCGTAAGAGTGGCAATCACCGAGCGACCATGCTGCCTGTCACCATGCCTTCTCCGCCGCATCAGTGAATTTCTAAGTTTTCCATGGCTCCAGTCAATGCCGTATGCCAGCGTAAGCCCCACTTCCCCCCTCGGAGCGAGTTAATGAATACAGGGGACCTCTCGCTTCCGTGGTGTAGCCTACTCAAAAACGTTCTCACGAGAGGAATTTCCCACCAAAGAAGAAAATGAAAATATTGTAAGCGTAAATTCGCGTAAATTCGAACCCTCTAAGCTGTCGTCGTCTTTTGGATAATGAAGATCTTTTGGAAATTCAAGATATTGTTTGAACCGGGAATCGGACAAAGTTTTCGTGTATTGTTACACAGTCTAGATTTCTTCGGACCCGGTACGAACCGGAAGCCCGATGAGGAAGTTGTTGTTCACCCCTGCAGTTCAATTTACTAGAAAGCTTCAGGCCTCACCTCTATGAAAGGCCATGTGAATCGGAGCTGGAGAATAATTTGTTCGAACTCGTTGTACGGTGGCGTTTGATTGGGTGTCAGAGTTTTCTTCCTGTAGAATTCCGAGGTTGCAATTATTGCGAAGCGCCTTTCCTGCCAATGACTCCATTCAGAAATCGATTTGCGGGGACCATAACTTCCGCTGCACGTTGACCGTATCCATCCTTCCTACACCGCGGTAGTGGGTACTTGATCACTCGGGGACTGTATCGGTTGGACTCTATTTATCCCCCTCTCTTCCTACTTGCCCATGCGGGTAGAGTGTGGCTTGAATTGTGAATTATTATTGATACTATAAGGGACGGTGACGGTCAGGGTGCTTCAACTCTCGACTGAAAATTGCAATCTCCAAGATAAATAGTCCAAAGTAATTTGTTATATCGCTGTCGTCTTTTGAATGATGACAAGGGTTTTTGAACGAAAAGGGAACGGAATTTCTGTTCATCGGCTCAGATCTGGAGATGTGAAACTACCGGAAGCCTAGTCGGGAGGATGTTTCTGCTCACACCATTCTCGTGCTCCAGAGACTGTAAGCGTTGAAACTTGAAAGGCCATGTGAATCGGACTGGCTGACCCTTCGTTCTACATCTCTGGGGTTGATTGTCCTCTTTCTGGATCTCCCAGTACAACGAAAATGAGAAGAAAAACAACAACAGCTTCGGTGGGCATTCGGAGTCCTCATATCTGCGGATCTGAATATTCGGAACGTGTGAATAAACAAAGCCTTCGTTCCTTTTTCGGTGCAAAAGCCCCTTGACATCATTCACAAGACGACAGCTCGGGACGGTCAGAACCAGGTTGAGAGCGGTCCTCTTTGGCTGTAACATTATGATTATTTCCCCATTTCACATTTTCACAAAGGAACTCCGGACAGGCTTTATTTTGCTCGATTATTCATCCCAAGCACCAACAGATGCTTGGATAGCTAAACCACTGAGGTTTGGGGAACTTTTGGAGAGTGACAATCGTTGTAGTCTACCTTGAATAACCTGACAATTGGAAGCTCAGGATTACATTTTTTTCCGGATTGTCCAAAGTAATCTCCAAGGAGACTGGGAAACTGGGACAAGGATTGGAGAGAAGTACAACGCTTACCGTCGCTAATGACTCACCGGAAAGTCGATATGACGTTGGACATGCGTGGTCATCG
>MU128096.1:14837-25266 GCA_014904975.1 Marasmius fiardii PR-910 | reverse complement strand
CGATGCTTCAGGCCTCAGCGTAAACTAGACAGGGCGTTTAGATTGCTCCTAGGTCTATCTACGACAAGGTCAAGGTAAGCGAAAGAGAGAAGTATCGAAGGTTATCGAAGGTTGACGAATATTTATACTACGTAGGCACTTGCCGTGATCGGTGATGTACACTAAATAGGAAACGGCGCGTTACATTTCTCGTCTCAATTTATCGCACGGTAAATACTGGGTCGTGCCCTGGCAATGTATCACTTCGACTCGGAACCCGATGGATACGTGGACAAAAGCGTATCGAGCGTCGCTATCACACGGTACGTAGCGTATCTGAATATCTCAAGTTCGTTCCAGCTCGTCACTATGCTCTTACCACAAATTATTTAAAGTATTCCTCGTCAGTTTGGGGGACTATGCCAAGAGAGTCGCACTTGCCAGAAAGTTTTGTAAAGGTTAGGACGGGACGGTGACTAGTCTATTTTCTATGATCGGTGAGGCCTGCTGCATCGCTATAGCTACATTCACATCCCCGGGCATCCTAAGCAAGTCCTGATCTCCGTTCAGTATGAGTGGAAACGACGTTTCATGATCGTTTCGTGTGAACCGAACTTGCGACATCGTTTCGGGAATAGAACGTTCGAGCGCGTGTACTTGTCGAATGCGAAGGAGAGCGCGGCTGGTCAGAAGGGAATGTAGAACGCGCTCAAATCTGCGTCAAAGTAAACATCAAACATGCACGCTGAGCAAAGGAGTTGATCCCACGTACGAAATCAAGAGATACATCAGGTCGTGCTAAAGATGCAGAACGGGTTAGCTTTCGTGCTTATAATGAGTTGTATACCGGTCCAGGGCATATCAGTTGCTCACCGAAAGTATGCGGATAATGATCACATTAAGCATCGAGGTCACTGAAGGGGATTGGTTTAGTAACTTCAGTAAGTTGCACATGATCATAAAATAGCTCACAGAATAATGTCATGTAGTAAACAATGCCTAGACCGTGGTCACTCAAATATAAGGGCGAGAAGGATTCAAATAACAGCTTACCGTCTCGGTATATGGTTTTGACAAGCTCTGAGCTTCCTCCCCTCTTATCTAGTGTAGAAGAAACGTTAACTTGAATAGGCTTCTAATATGGCTATAACGCACAGGCCGCGACCCCAGGAATGATCATCATCAAGAATATGCCTGAAAACAACCCGTAGGAATCCGGATACTTGGGCAAAAATGGATGAGAGCTTACCAGTGTCATACACCATAAAAAGTACATAGAACAAGTACAGAATAGAGCTTCCACCCGCGTCGGTGATAAAGCATCCGGGAAGATGGGGAAATGGGGAAACTGCAACATGTGAAAATGAATTAGAGTTTTGTATTACGATGGGCGGAAGGAACTTGTAAGACGTACATGACATGGCGCTCGAGAACTGCGCCACGAAGACACAATAAGGAATCCAACAAGTGAGGAAAAATACAACGAGTCCTACGCCCACAATGACCCCCCTCTCCCAAACCGCCCAAACGCGGAGTGTTAGAATGACTGCGCAGAAGGGAAAAGGATGAACAGTGGCAGTTCATATAGGGCGACAGATCTTACTTTCTGATAACATGATCCCAACAGTGTAAGACCCTGTAGAAACGACCACGTCAGAACGAGCAGCGTCTTGCATGGTATTGGAGCATAGGACATACATGCGGCCATCTTGTGGTCCAAGCTGCAACGACGTGGGCTTAAACTTGCTCCAAAGTGGTCTAAGTATCTAGAGTCATCAGCATTGAAACGATCCCGAAATTGATGAACGTACGGTGAAGGGTTACACCCGTGATGTCAAAAAATGGAAGATAGCGCTGCAGAATGTACAAAACCGTCATAGATGACCATTTATTCATCCAAATATACTCAATCTCGGTACGGAGATTAATGAACACATCGTAGACTAAGAGCGTAGCGCTGAAGACTATTGTATGCAAGAATCAGAAGGAAAGTGGTGGTATGGCCACTGTTTGAACAAACCATCAACATACTGAGTAGAGCACAAGTTAGCCTGGTCGTCTACAACATTGTGTCAAATAACTCACTTCGACTAACTGCTGACGACCAAGCGCTTCTGTCACTTTTTCAAACGTCGCCTCGGCCACCGTCGCGTCAGCCATCCTGTGAAAGGAAAGAAGAGCAGAGAGGCGCACCAGATAGCGTCCAACAAATCATCGACCTCGGTATTTAAGTATGTTGTAAACCACACCATCTACCCCTCAAGTCGGGGAATCATTACCACCGAACCCGGCACATCCATCGGATGACTCGACACAGCATGTCGTTTCTTCGGTATTCAACAAGTGTAACGAGTCTTGGCTTGAGGCCCACCAAAAATATAAGTACCAACATGAGGCCCAGTGGGTATCAAAAGGTGGCCAGCTGACACTAGTGCGCCGGGGCGCTCAAGAGAGGTTACGGGAAGGCCGTATAGACCATGCACAAAACTTATTGTACGGTTGATTGCCGTACCCCTGCGAGTGCCGCTTAATGCAGGATAAGATTTGACCACCAAAGGATCCTGAGCTGTTAAAGAGCAGATATAAACTGGTCTTCTTTGAATTGACTCGGTCGTAAAACTAAACGAAAGGTCCTCTTTCGTCCCTTATTAAACACAAGAATATCGAATATCTATCATCAATGGGCGGGATCTACTAACGCTCAATAAGAGCTCGCTGCTAAATGCCTCTGTGGTTGTAGTATCACGTATTCACCCACGGCCTTCAAGCCCGCATGTGAATCAGCTGAACGTTATGCCTAACCCCATTCTTACTGACAATGGTTAGGCTCCCCAATCAACTCCCGTAGTCGGCAAAGAAGTGGGTGCGTGTACGAGACTTTTTGAGCAGAATCCTACAGCGATATTCAAGAGTAATGATTTTTTCGTCAGGTAATCCTGCACATGATCGTTTTCCTAATCTTTCATTTGAAATAGGATTAAGGTCTCTCTGGCGGCTGATCGTAAGTGCTGGTTCTGGTATTACCTTACTATGATTGTACCCGGCATCCTCCGAGATGCAGGGCATGCATCTATGAAATGGAATGGTGAGGAGTATGAGGTGGCACGGTAGTTGTATATTTGAATAATCAGATACATCCGTGGGCCTGATCGTTGTTTTCATTCCCGATCAAAATATTTGACTTTCCCCCAGTTCTACGGCCTCATCATTGCAGTTTAACGTCTGCGGAAAGGGTCAATTTCTGTGGTTTTTATGGGTCTCCTGTTGCTGATTGTGATATAGTAGTTAGTACCTTGCACCTTTCGGCTACAAAAAAGCATGTACTTGTTAACTATCTGGATCACTACCGAAGGGCCCAATCTGACTCTTTAGTTATTCGGACGAGGATCAAATACTCTTCTCCGTACCCGAGTATTTCTAACGCGGTCGTTTTATCTCTCATATCTTGGAATATGGATCTTTCCTTTCCATTCTACCGTTCGTTTTCAGCTACTCGAGTTTATAACACTGGAGAATGGCATAAATCTCGTGGCACATCTCTTCCTCTAAATCAACTTCGATAGTTTGCTCATTCTTTCTAGAAGGGGAGGCTGCAAAAGGGGAGCTACTTCTTTCATCTTCGCGTCCCAATGATTGCAGGTATTTTCTTAACTGTAGTCTCCGTTCTATCCTGTCGAACTCGAAGCCGAAGAAGTGCATCACGGTGATGGAGTGCAAAAGGGGAATCAAACCCGGTCACAAAATTTTTTTAACAATGGCGGTTTCCGGCCCGAGGACACAAGTTTTTCTAGATCACTTTCCGCTGAAGATGCATTGATAAAGAGCGCCAAAAAGGAGAGGAATCATGATAAATGCATTGTGATGGCTACGATGCGCTAGGCAAAAAAAAAGAATACTTGAACGTACTTATCAATTCGAAAGACTGCTAAGCACAGCTCAACCTTTGGTTACATTGTCGTACCGAAAGATACTTCTCAGTTCACTCCGACAGTTAACAATACGTTGCAAGTCGTGTCTCCATTCGTACCAAATCTTTTACAACATATGTACAATAAAAACTCATTAAATACCAAATCAAAAATCAAAATAAACCAAGAAAAAAACGAATCCAAAATCCTCCTAAAACCATACCGAAATCAACGTTTAGCAAATTGGTGCGTTACCGTTGATAACCGCGAGAGCCTTTCCGTTGGGAGAACCCTCACCCTTTCCGCATCCGCTAGGTCCAGCGGTCTTTGCGAGGGTGCATTGACCAGATGTGAAACCACAGCAAGCAGTCTGGCAGTCAGAGTCCTTGCCACAAGCTGCTCCAACAGCTCCACCACCAGAGGTAGCGAGACCACCTGCAGGTGCAGCGGGAGGTGGTGGGGCAGCACCGCCGTTGTTAACGGGAGGGGGAGGGGGAGCAGCTCCACCGGCGCCACCAGAGAATCCACATCCGGTTTTGCCCTGTTGAGTGGCGGCACCAGGACCAGAGCAGATACCGATGCTGCCGAGAGTTGCGCAGCATGCAGATGCGCAGTCGGCATTGGAGGTACATTGGCCGGTGATGAATTGACCGCCTTTGCCGTTTCCGACGTTCTTAGCACCAGCGGGGTCGGGGGAGAGAGGAGCTCTGTTGAAAGTAAAGCGGAGTTAGTAAATTAAGAACGAAGATGTAAGGGTGGAGTGCGTACCTGGCCTCAATCGCCTCGATGATTTCGCGCTTGACGGTGGTACCAGGGCAGTTTCCACGGAGGACACCTGCGGCTCTGCTGTTGGATTGAGCATCACCACGACCGCATCCACCGTCACGGGTGAGAGCAATGATAGCACCGGCACATTTGCCAGAGTTAACACCACAGCAGCCAGAGGCACAGTCGGCGTCGGTGTTGCAAGGACCGGTAATGAATTGAGTACCAGGGGCTGCACGAGGGATGTAGGTGGCAGCAACGACTATTATCGAAAGTAAATGCGTGAGTCAAAGAATCGAGTGGAAGACGGGAGTGAAAGACGTACGGTTGACGGAGAGGAGAGCGAGGATGTAAGCGAATTTGGCCATTTTTTTACTGAGTAGTAATGAATGTGATTGGGTATGTGTAATGAAAGAGTTTTTCGTTCAAAGGCTCGGCCTCGTGAAACTTGAAGATAAGAGAAAGACGAATGGAGAGTAGGAGACGATGCAATCGCTGAGGAAAAATTCCCTTGGGTGGCCTTGCTTTTATATGACTTTCGCTTCCTACTAGCCGACACCTGGTGAACGGAAACGCATAAGGCAGCACTTAGCCAGCGCATGATCAGTCCGCCGGTTGTTCCGGAGAAGCAGTGTTTCGTCTTAATTCAATGAATCATGATCATGATGGCCCTGTGTACATAGCAGAATCAATTCATCATCTATCAATGCAGTGATAGAGCACCACGCGTGTCGTATCTGTGTCTGATATCACGGTGTGAAGAATGAAAAAAGGGTTGAAAGATCTCCATTCAAAAATTCACACCAGAAGGAAAGATTTTGAGTACGCTTCGTAGTTCTTATTCAACACCCACAGAACAGTCTTCCGACTCCATTCCTTGGCTGAATGATTAGCCGTTTTTCCGAATACCCCTGAACTTAGTTGATTATGACAACCGTTGTCAACGGGTATCAAATCAAGATAAAATTGAAACGTTCAAAAAAGGCTGTGATGTTGGTGGATGTCGGGAAGTTTCTTCGGTTACCGTCTCATAGTGTATGTATAAGCTGGAAGGTTCGAAATGACAAGGTTTTGTTACCACTCGGAACGCCCTCGAGTTGCTGAAAGACTTGAAGTTGAAGTCTACTAAATACTGTAGATCCGCAAGTTCCAATATGATTTCGTGTGCCAACCGACAAGGCCGACATGTACTGATATCAGAGATGGGGGCGTTATCGCTTCTGAGGTAAAAATTCCGGGTATGAGAATTTAGCGGCTATATCCGTGAACTGCCTCAAGTCCGAATCCAGCTCGGGAACGCCACACCATTGGGAGCCGAAATCCAGCTCGTTCGATGAGAAGGAGAAGAGGAAATACGGTTTTATAGTGTGGATTTACCTCCTGATAAATAGCTCTTCAGCTTGGCAAGGAATAATAGCATCCTCACCAGCCGATTATCAACATGGGAACACTCGTTAGCGCTGGGATCTATTTTCGGCAGAGATTCATGAAGAACAGCACGAGGCGTATCTTACATCTGATTTTTGTGAAACCGGCGCGCATGATGATGAAACCAAACCGCGCGCTAAGTATATGGCAGGACGAAAGGGAGTCCGGAGCTAGTGGGTCGAGGGTCGAGGATGCGGCTGGATGCGGAGCCTTGATTGATTTGTCGCTTGTCTGATATCACAACTGAGATCGATAAGACCCGTCCATCGATCTTTCATCGCAATCCCCCTCCCTCTGCGTATTCGATCCTATCACTCATCCATCGAAACCTCGGAAGCAAAATTGGATGGTGGAAAGGCTTTGAACCACGGATTAGGTACGGTTAATATTTCGTTTCGCTTCATGAAGTGTGGGAGGGGGAAGTAGGATGAAGGCGCTCGATTTAATTCATTTTCTCGGGGGGTTGGTTTGGGGTTGGTAGCCCTCTTGCGATCCGATGAAAGAGAACAGATAACGGTTGATGTGTAGAGATGCAGAGGCTCTGAGCAAATTATCATAAACTCCACTGTCGTTGAGGTGCGAAGGACAACAAAGAGGCATTTGTTCACAGCAAAGTCGAACGCGGACGCACCAAGGCATCGGATTGCTTTCATCTGGCAAAGGACTAGTATTTTCCGCAACATTTATTTCCGAAGCCGGCAGCTACAGTGTAGCGTTCGGTTATCCTCTAGTCGGAATAGCGTAATACTAAGAGAAGTCTTGATAAACTCAGTACTGACGATAATCCATAATCTTCACCTCACGTGTTGAGGCGTGGACCGAGCGTCCCCGGTCTAGACCTCTATTGAACCCTTGAGCTTTAACCACCATCATCAAATATCCGGTCTCCCTCCTAGTACCTCTTGCTAACGTCCAGACAGTCACTACTGAGCTGTAGCCTGTAGATGAGTTAGCCAGCAGATACTAGGAACGACTGTGTATTGTGAGGGGCTATCAGATATACTGCTCGCCGTCCGTTAATAAACTATCTTGAAGCCAGTAACCCCATTGGATTGATAGTAACGCACTACAGTGTTCGATCGCATAACAACAACTTCGAGCGAATAACATCAACGCAACTACCTCCAAGTTTGACTGGGTCGCGGTGTGATAAA
Organism: Marasmius fiardii PR-910; assembly: GCA_014904975.1. NCBI lineage: Eukaryota > Fungi > Basidiomycota > Agaricomycetes > Agaricales > Marasmiaceae > Marasmius > Marasmius fiardii. Next base: position 18,032 of record MU128096.1, on the reverse strand, counting down.
TCACCGGGCTGAAAAATTGAAATTGTTGTCCCAATAGTAAGAACCCATCAAAAACATCCGTGATCCGCGACAGCTGAACCGACACGAGACGTTTTTTCAAGCCGGTAAAGGATTCTTAGCACTAGCAAGATAATTATTACTATTTTCTTGCTTGGCGAGCGGAGTCATAGTTTGGAGCGGTGGGTTCACGATTGTATGCTGGAAGCTATAGCGGGCCGTCGCACAAATATGATTCGGTAAAAAACCATTCGAACACTCATATCGTTAGTACAAAATTGTCATCCATTCGGAACTGGGGTAAGTAGCAGTAAGATACGAATCAAAATGATCCATCGATTCATTTCTCATTTCTACGCTCTCATGGACCGAGATTGGCCGCCCCCCGCAAATACACTTGATCAGAAGCATCTCTATGGATCATGCTAACCGTCAGTATATTCCCGTCAGAGGGCAAAAGAAAAAACACGCACGGTGCAGCAGATCTGGATCGCACCAGCGCCGTCGCAAAGAACTTCGTTTGAAGCGCACTGGTCAGGGAAGAAAACCTCACGCTGCAAGAACATTACAAATTAAAAGTCAGTTTTTTTTACTCAAAAGCAAGCTGAGACGTACGCAGTTTTCGCCTTGCTGACGTTCTTGCAAGGAGGGGCCAGCAAGGGCAAAGGTTGCGAGAGCGGTGATAATCAAAGCCTGAACGCGGAATTGCATGTTTGTGAAGAAGTATTTGTTGTGAAGCACTGGGAAGTACAATGGGGGATGAGAGCTTATGAAAGGATGGTTTTTATACCTTTCACTGTTGCACGATGTTCTAGTATAAGCTTGTAGACTTTCCTGCCTTCCGTGACGGCAATGATAATGATAACCCGCAATTGTATACTATGGTTTACCCTGGCTTCATAAAAGCTCCAAATACCAAGCAGAAAGTGGTGCCATGAAACACCTCAAGGCTCGTAATGGCCGCTGAGAGTACCATCCATGGGCGGGGTGGCGGTCGCGTATCAAAGTCAATGCGAGTTTTTGAGGTCATTCACTATTCAGTAGCCCGGTGCTGACCAAGAAGCATCAATGAAGGACTGTTGTGATTGGGTACAACAGCTGCTGCGGTGAACAGTGGCAATAATTCCGACCGTGTTGACCGAGTAACAATCAAAGCTGTTCTGACCGGGTCCAGACAAGTAGCGCTTGGACGATGGCCATCACCTAAATAGGATTAACATTGCGAGTGATTTACCTACATGACTAGCTGTCATCCCCGGGCCGATGTCTATCTGGGCAGGCGTCTTTGCATTTAGTAGGTCTCAGAATGTGAAGAACGCGCACGATGCTCAGCTTGTAAGTGTAGAAAGACTACTTGGCTCCTGTTCGTACTCCGAAACCTATGATCGATCGCTGTGCTTGATGTTTGAAATCCTGATGTTTATCATGATTAACGCCCAACTACATGTCATCTTTCTCGGCTCCTCATGTGGCTATTGAGTCAACCCGTGCCGGTGGGGGAATGTGGAGATATCATTTATTGGCGCAGGGATTGGGATGCAATCAATATGAATCTGAAAATCGGCCAGCGGCGAATTACGATAGACCAAAGTAAAAGATGGTATGAATTTACCAATCCTAAGAAGGGGGAATTGACTGTAGATAAAATCGTGAAAAGAGGCAGGGGAGTAGTGGAAAAGGCGACGCAGGTGAGTGAAACGAGTGAAGTACGTGGAAGGAAAGTTTCTGCTCAAGGTCCAAAGCTGTGGACGAACTCGTAAGAACGATCATATTTTCTTCCGAAGGGGTCCTCAAAAATGATGAGAATTGCTTTTACTCTTTGACGTACAAAATGCTTGGACTATCAGAAGCGGTAATTTGTAAGCGTTTCTTGGATCGAAAGATGGCTATCCCAGACTAAACTCAAAATAGGTACTGAGTGCTCTTCAGAGTCGTTGGATAGAAATGATTCACTCTGCCCAGAACTTATTTGAATGTTCTGTGTAATTCCGGGGTAAGAACATTGGGCTGACCGCGGTAGCTCTAGCGACGGCTTGCTAGGGTTTGATTAGTCCCTGTGGGCCGATGAAGTCGAATCTTTTGTATCAGGCTGAGTAAGGTTCATGAAATGAATCACCGCGCAAGATGGATGATACACAGATGCGGAGCAATGGGCATGTATGTAGGTAGTTCTCGTGCTTTGGAGTCTAAATCTCTACTCGAAATCGAATAGTCAAAGAAAAATATTTACTCCTCTGGAATCTCACTTTGATGCCTCCCTAATGTCACGGTCGTCCGCTCAACGAGGGGCGCTTAATCCAACTCAAATCGCGTTCAAGGGAAAGGCAACAATCAGCCGATGAAGAAGTCACGTCCCTCTTCGTTTCTGAACGACACTGGACCCTCGTTTTCTTCGTCTCCAGGCGGGTCCTGCAGGCAGAAGCGGGAGTAAATGTATCTCGTTGAAAGTTTTCGAAGACCGTCAACACTAAGAAGGATTCAACACGACTAAAAGACTGGATCGCCAGACCGACCCAAATATGTGGCACGTATCGGCATTAATCCCATCGGTTATTAGGACAGGCGCGGTGGTAATAGGAAATTGAAGAAGGCCCCGAGAAAGGAGCAACGACAGTATGCTGTTAACAAAGCGTCTGAGTAGTTTGTGAACCGGGGAACAGATTAATCATGATCAGTAAAGTGTGGTTGAGTCGGGTTAATACAGAGAAGTGGTTGATGGAACGAACGTGGGCTGTTGATAACGGGAACTGAATGCAAGCCAAAATTTACAGATTATGGTGTCCTGCAGTAGTAGAATCACATACTTTTTCAGTATAATATAACGATAAGGTCCTTTATAATGGACATGCCACAATCACAAAGGTTTCCGGAGTGACATAATTGCAAGGTGCGTGTAACGCGCCATACCTAGATCAGTAGCTAGTTCCCACGAATCCTCACATGATCTTACCTGTAAAATTTCCTTCTCCTTCGAATCCCTTCTTTTCTTATCTTCTCTCATATCGCCTACCTTCGCCTTGATAGTACCGTACCCAGAGACAATAATAATAGCTCTGTCTGGTTTACGTTGAGGCATTGGGCCTGCGAGAGAACGATCTTACCCCTCTTACACATTTTTTAAACCTCAGTCTATTGTCTCTGCTTACTCTATCTACTCGCTTTCTCGCTCGACAACCCTCGAAAACTCTCAAAAAAAAA
>MU128096.1:0-14517 GCA_014904975.1 Marasmius fiardii PR-910 | reverse complement strand
GTCTCCTACCAATAAAAGTTCTTTTACATCGTCCAGACCCTTGCCAGCCCCATCCAATGTTCGATCCAAATCCAGTGTGAGCTCGAGGTCATCCACGAAGACCCGCTCGTCTGGCACAGCTAAGAATCAAGTCACCAGTCAGTTTAGTACCCCAGCCGCATCACCAAGCAGCCTATTCAGTAGGGGCATGAGCAATTCTTCACAAACTGAGAATGTGGTTGATGAAACCAATCGTGTAGCCAGTTCACGTGGTAAGAAAACCTTCGATACGTTACGCACAGCCAATGGCGATGAATCTTCAGCTACCTCCGATTTAGCTGAGGAATCTGAGCGAGAGGCACCCTCCATTATCACGAGTCAGCGTACCAGCGGTTCACACCGTGAACCATCTGCGAAATCTCAGTCCATCACTGCAACTGAGTCTGAACTCCAAGACTACCATTCCGAACTGCGTCGTCGCTATGTACTGCACATGCTACGGGAAGAAGACTTACAGAATTCCAGTTTCAGTTATATCGATGCTCAAGGCATTGTTATTGACACTGTCAACAATACTGTTTATCATCCCAACTGCCCTACGATCATTCAACTCATGCGCCCCATTGAATGGGCTGAAGTAAAAAAGTTACGTACCATGCACCCTGTTCCATTCAGTGTTGACGACCCTAATCCAAATCGTCGACCAAAGCTTCCAGCACCATTCCAGCATAACAGATCAGGGAATCCTGGCCCTAATCCACCTCCAGGTGGTGACGGCAATGACCCCAATAGCAATGATTCACACAATAAGCGAGACCCACCGCCGCACCTCAATTCAAATCGTGGCAATGGGAATATTGGAGGCTTTGCTGACCCACCTGATGACGGTGGCCCACCAAGTGATCCTGACGAGCCCAGTGGTAGTTCAGGAGCTTCTGACTATGATTCCAGTCCTGAAAATCCCAGCGCCGAGCACCCTGAAGTCACTCGGTACACGTCGGTGGGTCCTACCCTTTCAAACAAAAAGAAATGGACATATGATCCTACTCCCCACTCTGAGGAGGAGATGCTCAAGGCGGCATTCAAGCCTCTTGAGGACTTGATTACTGCGTATTTATTTTGCAAACCACTTCGAGGAAACACAGGAGTCCAAAAGACTCTCATACAATCTCTCTCCAAACCCGACTACTACCGTGGCGAAGATGACATGACCTTATTCTTTGAATGGGTCCGTTCACTTGTTCGTTGGTTGAATGCTGCGGATTTGTGTGGTTGAGATGTTCGGTGGAGTAATCACCGTAATATGTACGTTCGCACCTCGGTGGATATCCAAAGAACCAGTGCGACCGTAGCATTCCTCAAGGGTAGCGCTCTTCAGCACTACGAAGACGTGATTGAACCCGTTCCGGACGAAATTGACCCCGAGGATCCACTTCAAGGGCGTTGGACCTTCATTCAACTCATTGCTAGCTTGTACCGACGCTTCATTCACGATGCTTCACTTCACAAAGTTGCAGACCGGTACGAATCCGTCCGTTACTCCAAGTCTTGTGGAGTTGAGGGACTGTTTAACAGTCTCAAGAAACATGCCAAGGCACTGCCTACGCCTCCTGACACTTACACGTTCCGAAAACGACTCATGATATTGTTCCCAGCTCATTACACTGAATCTTTGACAAAAATCCACAAGGTTACAGCTGAGCGTTCAAATCTGGATCAGATTATGGAGGCTGCACTCACCATCGAGCAAGGTGAAAAGGCTGACGAATACTACCAGCTAGCTCGATGAAAACTCGAACAAAATTACCGCAAACGTTCCCGTTCAAGATCTCATCGCCGTCATCGGTCCAAGGAGCGCTGCAGACGCAGTAAAAGCCCCCAAGGATACCGTGAACGCGACGGATCACCGCGGCGTATGCAGAAGGTAGATGGTAGACGCTATAGTGTCAAGCCATACTCACAACGTCGGGATAACCGCCCTGAATCACTACCACGCCGTGATTTCAAACGGGATAATCGTCCCAATTACAAGGACAGAAAAGAGTTCAAGCCATTCGTCAAACTGAATTCTCAAGATGCTGGTAAACCCACGTACCAATCAAAAGATAAGCCCAATTCTAACCGAATGTTCAAGATGACTGATGAAGCAGGTAATTCCTACTTCTTCAAGATGACCAGCACCGATGAGAATAATCATTCCACGGATTCATCCCAATCTGAGAAAGATGAAGTCCGTGCTCAGCATGATGAATCTGAGGCTGAATCTTCTCATCGCAGCTACTCCCCAGGTCCAGCTGGAGGTTCACAATACTCCAATAGCGATGAAGAGTCAGAACATGCTGGGGCTATGTACGATGAATGCTTGTATGATGGTGATTCCGAGTTCGAAGATTACTCACTCGGGAATGCTGCAGAACGCCTCGCCGCAGTGTACGACTCTGACTCTGAGTCAGAAGTCAACTATTATTCTTGTAATTCCAGTGACTACAAGGATGAGAGTGGTCCAGCTCATCTCACACTTGATTTCTATGAACACTTCCGATCTATTGAGACCACTGATGACGGAGTCAATGTCGCGAGTATAGAACCCAAATTGATGAAGTTCCAGTCCACAATCACTCGCCCCAAGCATACCTCAGCTGAGAAATGTTGTCTCACTGCATGGGTGGAGTTCAATGGCATAAAGGCCTTTACCCTCTTCGACAGTGGGAGTACCGCAGATGCAATAAGTCCTGACTTTGCTAAAACAACCAAATTAAAATATTATCGACTTGAGAACCCTGTTACATTCCAGCTCGGAACGAAGGGTAGTCGTTCACGCATCACCCATGGCTGTACAGCCAAATATGTAATCCCAGCCTCTGAACCCATTACGGGCAAAGAGTATTTTGATATCGCAAATATAGACCGCTACGATGCCGTGGTAGGGACTGTATTTATGCGCTGCCATGGTTTGATGTTAGATTCCAAGCGGGCTGTTGTCCCTCACATTGACTTTCACATCATTGATGCTGAGACTCGCCCTCATCAACTCGACCTCACGCTCATTTCATTCTCCAATCACCGTGCTGGTTTCAATGCGCCTGAAACTCGAGGCATTTGGGACCGCCGCAATGGTCGCATCATTCCCCCTGATTACATCCAGAACCTTGGTGATAGTGACCCAATCCCCACTCCGATGTCGTTCTCGGGTCAATCCAGCGGTCTTCAAGCTTTTCCCAGTTCGTCTCAGGAGTTCTTCCAGCTTGTAGCCGATGCTAGGGTCCCTGGTAATTTTATTCCAGCCATCCGAGTCCTCCTCATGCGTTCGGTTGCCGCTACACTCGATCACCTTCACCATGTTGCACCAGAGCAAGTTCCAGTGCCATCAGGTGTCGTATTCGACTGCCTTCGCACCACAGTCTACCCTGATTGGTTCAAGTTCACCGTCTTCATTGACGTGCAGCGAGCTATGAAGCCGAGTGATAGTTCACAGAATTGGACTAGCTCACCTGCATTGGTTGTTCCCGCCGTCACCGCCGTGCCTCCACCTGGTTCCTCTGTTGAAGAATTAGGTCAAGGCACGTTTGTTCACTATTCACACACCGCTCATTGCGGAATTCTTCATACCGACTCAGGTCACACGTTCATTCCCAACCTTAGAGGTCACAAATTCCTACTTGAGTTCTCGCCTCCTTCTGGGGATTCCACCGAGGCTAAATCCCTCTCTTCCCAGTTCAAGTACATCTGTATTTCACTCATGGCTTGCCCTGGACTCTATGGCGATGTCACATCCAATTCCAGCATATCCATCGCTCCCACATGTCAAGTTGTGGCTCCCACTAGGGCTGATGTGGCAAATACCATAACTTTTGCACGTCATCTTGCCAAATGTGGTGTTACCGTGGAAGAGATGAACGATTACGTCGTTTATGGTATGGTTTACTGCCAACACATCTGCCGCCTCACATACTTCCGATCCAATATCCGCCAGCGCTATGCTTTAATCTTTATTATCGCTCAGTATCGCCTCTTATTCTATCCTGTCCCCACTCCTTCTGGCTCCATCATGTATCGTGTCCCTCAGCACTGGAATTTGGATCATATTCAGGAATATCGACGCCGGCAGAACATAATTCGTCGCTGGAAAGACACGGACAATTCTCGTCTCGAGTCTCCCGGATACCAATTCCCCATGGTTCAGCAGAACCCTCATTCCAGCTCCGATTCCTCCGAAGCGACTCAGGGCGTCGATGCTATGAAGGTTGATAATGATAACGTTCAATCGGGCCAGCCAGAATCACAGCCTCCTCAGGTTTAGGCGAACGACTCGAGGGGATCAGTCAATCCGGCTATGTTAGCTAGACATACGGTCCAACGTTAGTACTACGAAATCCAGCTCGTATCTTTTATTCCAGCGTTATTCTCACATACAAAATATGCTTCTATGATTTATTATATGATTTAACTTTGCTATGCTTCGTTCTTTTTGAGGGGGAGGGTGTAACGCGCCATACCTAGATCAGTAGCTAGTTCCCACGAATCCTCACATGATCTTACCTGTAAAATTTCCTTCTCCTTGGAATCCCTTCTTTTCTTATCTTCTCTCATATCGCCTACCTTCACCTTGATAGTACCGTACCCAGAGACAATAATAATAGCTCTGTCTGGTTTACGTTGAGGCATTGGGCCTGCGAGAGAACGATCTTACCCCTCTTACAGTGCGAGACTGTCAGTTAGTTAATAAAAGTCGGACTCTAAGACGCCCAGAACATGCACATACAGAGAAATTGTGAGGACATACGGGAACTCGAATGAATCCTCAGGACGGTGTCGAGAGACGCCGTAAAAGTGAGCCACTCGTGAGCAAATTAATATTGCTGCCAGAATGGCTGTTCTGCGGGATTTTAGGTCCGGAGAATTGAAGCGCAGTTGGTTTGAGCGGAATTCCGGCAACTACCGCGTCCTTATGTATGCATATGGTTTGTGCTGATCATGTACATCGCTTGCTCAACGGGCCGTGGTGGTCAGCATACTTACATCATACAACTTTCTCTCAGGTCGCAGGACGACGACCATGCACGATTGACAACATTTAATTCTGAGTGTCTCTCAGCAAGCTGACTCGGGAGTAATGGCCCGGTCTTGCGTTTTTCTTCATGCAGGTGAAGGTATTGGGTAGTTTTTTTCTTGTAAATAATACATCGGACTAGTATTCATAGGTCGTATCTAATTGTATAGTATATCAGGTTTATCTAATCTATCCTACAATTCACTATAAACCGTCATTGGACATTGAGAAAGCTTTAAAACACCTGCTAAAGGGTAAATAAGAGATGAAAAACACGGTGAATCAACTAGGATTAGACCAAATTCGTACGAACATGAACAAATTTTGGATAACCGGGAGAGGGGATGTTAAACTAGCGCTAACCGAGCAAACCATCAGATTTGATTCCTTCGTACAGGTTCGGAAAAATTTGTACTAAACTCACCTTCTTTGGACAAATTCACGATTCGGGGTTTTCCTGATGTGCTACAATTAAGCCTCCGTTTGCGATTGTGGGCTCACGCGAATGGGGGGCAATTGTTTTCAGACTCGCGACAACCCCAACTGTCTTCTTTTCTCTCCTAGAGAACTCAGTGTCCAGGGAGCACGCTATGTCTTTTGCTCATGTTAGGCGTGTCCCGACCGTTCAATCAGTCGTACTTCCGACACACTGAAAGCTGGAAGCTCTTGCAAAATGGCCATGTTGTAGGACAATTAAGTTTTGTAATGGGAACTGAGAAGTGCGAATAGATTAAAACCGAGACGGGAAGAATATGGTAGTGGGAGGAACATTATGGACTTATCGAGCCAGAAGTAACCCCGTTTTGCAAAACTGAATTCGTACTCCAGGGCTCTCAGAAACTGGAAAGTGCATTTTTCAAATAGAAATAAGACAGAGTATGAATCAGAAAAACGGGGGCAGACTTACCGCTCTGTACAGTTTGTGACTTGAAAGTTTTTTTCCGTCGAGTACTTTGCAGCATAAAGATGACGGACTGGGATGACTAATGAAATTGGTTGGTTTCGTCACTCCACGTGTTTGGCTGGAAACCAACGGAGGTTTCTCGGGTGAGATCGCTTAACTCTCTTCCCGACGCCCATCATGATGACCCTCTTCTCGTTGAAAGCTCTACGATGCACGACAGAATTTCCTATTCGCCGCCTTTCTTTCCCCTTTTTTTAACCCTCACAAAGACATGAGGTTATCAAACGCCGATGTAAGACGATAATTCCTCGGACCAAGACTTGTTCTAACGTTCGGCTCCTTGTATACTCGCAGTGGAATTAGAAAAAATTCAAACACCGTCAGACATTGGCGAGGGGTTTTCGATTATTGTTGAACACCCGTTTCTCGTTCAAGCACCCGTCGAGTAGAAGACAACTTTAAAGGGCCGAGTATTACAAACACAACGGTGGAGATGGGGGAGATGCGAGATGCGAACTACTAGCGATTTTCAGCCTTCACACTGCTCCATTTCGCAATTTTGAAGAACTTAGGGTTACTGAGTCGGCTTTACAGAGCATGTCAGTAACCCACGCGGTCAGTTCACCACGTCCTACTTGCGCCAATTACGACTCTCTTCCCTATCTTTCTTCTCCGATAGTATGTTGCGAAGCAGAGATTGTCTCTGAATCATCATATTCCCTAAACCCTGCGTTAGAGGTCCTCCATACACCGACCGTTGGAAGGAACGCTTGGATCACTCTACCCTACATATCGCACCGTACCGGCACCCTCCCGAATCCGTATGCATCGTCATCGCCAGTCGTCAATGGTTCAAACGAGGCATGGAACTCATTACATCGATCATCAATGCATCACGGTTCGATTCGCCATCTGCCAAACCCTTTTGGCTATCTCCTCCCGACTATCTTCCTATCTCGTTATCACCTACACGTCGACCGTTCAACGTGACAACCCTCCCATTCCTTCTGTTCTTCGTCGTCTTTATAGCCGGCTGAGAAAGGTGATAGAGGCTTCCTTCCCTCAAGATCGGCGTTTCGTATTCCTCCAAAACTCATTACCTCGGCCTCATTCTCTATGAGATATCCCTCTTTTCTCAAATGCTTTAGGTCATCTTCCGACGCTCAAGCGGGAGACCCATTCGGAGAAAGGCGTGCTGTTTCGAAACACGAACCGCCTTCGTTACTCGAGCGCCGGCGCATGTACGGTTGTTTCAGCTGTTAAGTTGTCCGTGAATGGAGTAATGCCTTGGGGTTTTCCTTCGGTGGGGGACAATGGAACTCTCCTTTCGTGGTTGGAGGCGTTCTGGGTGGAAGCTTGAGGGTAGTAAAGGAGACGTGAGAGGGAAGTTCGCTGTCAGTTCGGGAGGTACGTTCCAATCTGTATTTTCCTCGTAGTTCATGTTTGAATAGTTCAACCACAGGATCCTGCGAGTCGTTTGTTAGGGAGATTTAAATCACAGTTCCTCAAAAATCTTCCGAAGTCGCTTATCGCGTGCAATATCACATTCTCTCCCCTAATCTACCAACGTTCATCTTGACGGGGTCCGTACCATCCCTAACCCTCCCTTTCGCTGGATGTATACCCCAATTTGCGTCACCTCAGCATTCATCTCTCTCGTTCGAGCTCGCTTTTCATCTCCAACACTGCCAACTGCCGAATGCTTCCAGCTTGTCATGTAGTCGATTCATCCACCGTTCGTGCCCCCCATGCCCTCCACCGCCATTACTAGGACATCAGTTCACCTCTCACCTCTCAGTACATCATATGCGTCTTGCCACGAGCATTGGAGGTCCTCATCGTCGTTTACAATCACGATTTTCGATCCGGGATTGTTTCGTGTTTCTTGAACACGGGTTTTTGAGTAGCCAAAGTCCGAGGTTGGAGGAAGGAGAGTTGTGCAGTTGTTTGTGAATCATCTAGGGATGACGGTTACGATCACTGTTAAGTTAGGTGATCGTTGCTGGGTGGTTGATGGATACAGGATGAAGGATTGGAAGGGTGTTGTGAAGGCCGACGTTGTGGAAGATTGCTGGGTGTCGGACAGACGTGGGCTGGAAGGTGTGTCAAATCGGGCCGGCGGTTGTCGATTGCAGTGCTGACTAGCTTGCTGGCAGGATAGATCTAGACTTTTTGAAGTCGTTTGTCAAAGGAAATAGAGTCGCTCATGCGTATTTTCCCCTCGATCTTAATCAGCGTCATACGCCCATGCATCTTCACTGTTCGAACTGCTTTTCCTCCCAGCCTCGCCACTCTGGGTTCGAGTCCGGTACACCGAGCTTGTCATGCATCGATCCTCATTCGCTCTCTCCCTTATCATACCTTGTGCAATGTTGTATCATATCGCCATCCGCTTTCAGTTCTCGAAACTCGGAATTGAAGGCAGGATATGCCAAAGGCATAAGAAAAATATTCAAGGCGAGATTCGAGTCACGTAAGCGTTGATCGCTGGTTGGAAACTATTGATGGGGTAAAATGAAAGGATCGTTCATGGACATTGTTCCCGCCCGACCTAGACCGGAGTTGTATTCGTTTCCTTTGTGTAAACCCGTGGAGGACGACATTTCTCTGGTGTCCTTCAAAAGCGATGTATCTCGTTGCGATGGCAAATCAGGAGGAAAAGCAAGGAACGGAAACAATTTTTTACGCTTGACTAGCCAGCTCGAAAGTCACGTTGGCCCCACGTTTATCATGTCCAATCTTTTCCGCCCTGTTTCGTCTTTCGTTCTATTTCGGTGTCAGAGGCATCGGGATTGGTGGCGTTCGGGGTCGATGTTCCTCGGTTACCATGGCTGTTGCGGGTGGTTAAATGGCGGTTTTAATTATGGGCCATTCATTCGGTTCCAAGTTACTTGTAGAATTTGCCATTCCTTTTGCTCGAGGCTCTAGATGTCAGCTTCATTGAGAACTTGCTCCTCAATAGCAATATCCAGAAGGGGGGGGGGCGTTGATGAGAAACTCGGTGGCAAAAGAACCGGATTTTGACGTGGATAGTTTTGGTGGAGTCTGTCGTTGATATCATGGAGGTGGCTGAGCTTTTGAGAGCGATGATGGGAGGAATTCGGAAGGCGGAGATTGTGATTGAGATCCCTTATAGTAGGGCCGCCCTACTCTTCCTTATATTCGTGTTGTGGTTGACTGCTTCTCTCTCCCTTCGGATACGCACCTCCTTTCCACGTTCTCTCCTTGCCTCGAATCGCTTGTCTTCCCTCTTGGAGCGTAATAGATTGAATACCTGCTTCCTTTCCGATCTTACATGACCTTGTTGTCTATGGGTTTTTACTGTTCATAATAATGTAGTGCTCATCGGACTCATCGGATGTACCGAATTCATATCAGGTACTGGATGTTTGACGTTTTCGGCGAACGTATCATGAAACCTAGGTCGTCGGATTCAATCTGCATCAAAGTTCTCAGAGTTCGGGTGTATTGGACACAAGTTCGCAATGACGCCGTGGAACGAGACTGTACCGCTCCACATTACTTTGTAAGACAGTAAAGAAAGCATACCGTGGCCTATCAACATTCAATCTCGAGGAACTCGACTCACTTGCGGTGAACTGGCGAAGGAGGCCAAATAAAATGCGCGTGTACTCTAGCACGTGAATATTGTTGACGTGACTGACTGAGCTCGGGCCGTTCGATGCCTTTTCCTTCCCCAACTTCTACCGACGTTCACTACGCAACGACTCAATTACCTTCTCATCTTCCCCCGCCGTATCCTCCTCCGTCAAGCGGTAACCATATCATTCCATTCAGTAGCTGTCACTCACGAACTTTGATGGTTTGATGTAGCTGCTGGGCTATGCATATGTCCAAAGTTTCAAGGGTCCAATAGTCGGCAGCGGCAGTGCTCCCCTTGGAGAACGTACATATTCCTTGGATTCATCTGGTAACAGGTTCACATAGGGCGAAAGGGGAAGGCGATCTCTCAATGGCGAACTAATTATACGTGGGACACAGCTTTGACAATTGAGGTATGAGCGCGTCATGAATAATCTCAATTCAACGTAAAAAAAAAAAAAAAAAGAATTGAACCCAGAGTTTGCCGTCAAAAACACGTTTTTTCAATATCAAACCGCGGAAGAAGGACCACCAAATTGATTATTCAAAATGTGGGGCCATTGAAAGCGTTACCGTTGGCAAAAAAGATTCTCCCCTTTTTCTTCCCTCAACATCCTCTTCCCCCACTGACGATTGTCCGTCCACTCTATGCCCAGTGCTGAGCAGGCTGCAGCTACTCGGTACGTTTGATTTTTCATGACCCTACTTTGGAAGCGAGAGAAACGTTTTGCTGAACGACGGAGAATAGGTTCCTCCAATTCGCGATTCAATGGTCTAGTCTGGGTGGGTTACTACCATAATGCTCCATACAGGACACTGACCTTCACGGTTTGACGAATCCATTCAACGCGCGATCGATTGAAAATTAATCCCGATTACAATCATGACAGCACTCTTATATTACGACTACGCCCTCACGTTCCGTATGGAAGTGAAGTATATCTGGAAAGCAAAAAAGTGGCAGCTCTCGACGATATTGTATGTCTGTTGTCGATACGCACTGGTGGCAAATGTGTTGTACCTGTTGGATATTGCGCAGAAGCTCAGTAGTAGGGTGGGTTTGTTGGTTCTGAATTATTTCCTGGGATGTTTCTGATCTCCTGACTACAGTAAGGAGCCTTCAACTCTTCAATCGCCCCTCACAAAATGAAATTATGGCTACCGGTAGTTGTGACGTATGGTACAAGATCATCGGAGCACTGAGTGTTTTCGGACGTGCCGCCGTTATCAGTTAAGTTTCATCAAGTTTGTTTGCTGCAGTCTTATGCTGATGGTTCGATTCTTTCCACGTTGATTCTCTAGTCACCTTAACGGCTAGAACTTTTGCAATCTTCGACCGGGATCGCTTCATCCTAGCTTATTTCCTTCTGCTAGGAACATTCTGTATTGCGCTCGATATTGTAAGCAATTCTTTCATTCTGCTCGTTTCGGTGTTCACTAGCGTACTTACTCAAACCCCCAGTCGCATGTACCGGGACTTAAATGCGTCGGAGGACACAGTAATCCGGTGTAAGGCCCCTCTCTATTGTTGTCCTACGTATTATTGAGTTTTCAATCTCGTTTGTCTTCTCTTTTAGAAGTAAGTCTAGTTTATTCTCCCTTGTGATCATCTAGATCAACTGATGTACTTCCTTCTTCTTTCATCCGCAGTCAACGAGATGCTGTCTATTGCCATGGTTGTGTTTGAATTTTCCGCGGCGATTCTGATGATTATACGGTGTGTGCAGTCGTTCAAGGTTGGCGGACCGTGGAAGAAGCAGAAACGTGGATTTGTATATCTGGTTTTCGAACAAGGTGAGAAATTCCCTGGTTCTCGTTCATTTCGGAAACTAATGATGCTGTCCGTGTAGGAATTCTTTACTTCTGGTGAGTTGCAGGTTCAATGGCATCACTAAAACCACGTTACGAATTCCGAGTCAGCATTGTGTCGGTGTTCTCAATGGCGGCGGTTATTCTTAACTTTGTGAGTGATATTCTTGGCGTCTAGAATTCAACTTTCTAACCGCCCTTTGCAGCGCGCTCCGGTTAGCAAATTTTCTTTTCACTTTGTTTGCATGCAGCGAAATGAATCTTTCCAAATAGGCGGGTTTCTTTCAACGCCTTTTAAACGCGTTCACCTTACCGTGAGTAGAGGAAACACGATCGAGTTGACGCTACTATATTGACGGACCTTTACCTACTCGGCAGCCTTTCTGGTCTTCTCACGGCCCGATTTCTCCTCCACATCCGAAAGTGGTCTTATAAGCGATCCCGAATGCCTCCTTCCCTGAGCGCCCCCAACGGCAGGTCTCCGCAAAACAGCCACAGTCAAGGTCGAACACATGTAGAAGCTGAATCGGACTTTCAATTGACGTCAGGAGATTTCGGAACTGAGACCCAAACTCGAACGTGGCATACCTTTCGAGGAACGTTGTCTACTATTATCGAAGGCTTTGGAGAGGATCCAGTTCAGTCTGCGAGAAGTTTCAATCGGACTGTGGGCTCGGTTGAGTCTCCTCTTTCACCGGGTTATGAGAGGTTTTTGTTGCAAGAAGTTGGCAAGGGGACAGCGATGATTTCGAATTCGGCTTCGAGGTCTGATACTGCTGCTGTTGTTGCTGCATCTTCGATGGGTTCGCGTTCTGGAGGAGCTGATGAGGTGGAGGAGAGTCAGAGGCGGCGGAGTCATGAGATTGTGTAGTTTTTATTCGAGAGTTATTTGGGTTCTTTCGGTTTTTTTTTGGTACGATGTATCAGTATTTATAATTATATAGTATCTATTGTAGCTGTATTATGGGAATTCCTTTGTAATATCGACTGATCAATCTATTAATCTTGCTCAATGTTTTTGTTCTTGTTAGTCATCCGCGTGTTTCAAAACCAGCCTTATTGTCGTGAAATATGAGAGAAGTGGGGGTTAGCTGAGGAAACGGCATGAAGGTGAATGCGAGGATCGTCGTGAAACATTGAGGGAAAATAAAAATGAGAATTACTTGGGACTGACCTGGTAAAAAGGCATGAAATGAACGACACGAAGGTAAAAGTCTGGTGTCACGACGATGCAACCCATGGATTACTCAAGTATCCTTTCACTATCTTTATAATGGCACTGTATGGCCTCGCCGGCCGTCACCCTACATGAATTACTCAATCCACAACCCTTCACTTCAAGTTAACTTACTCAGGAAGGGATGGTTCGAATAGTGGCTGAAATTACCCACGGTTGGTCCCTTATAACGAATCACCACGAGGCTATGCTTACGCGACTTGCACCAAAACCCCCACCATGTCTCACATATTGGTAGCGAGGGTCGAAATGAGCGCGAAAAGTCCCTTTCATCCGCATCACTTCACGTCGAACATGACGCGAAGGCATGTAAGTCTTTTCTTACAATTCTGCGTTTCCGTTTTGACCGACTAACACTTTGATCTTTTTTTCCCAGATGAAACGATCCAGACACGATATTGCGGTTAGTCACGAAGCGAGGTTAGCCCTCTCAATCATTGCTTTTCACCATGAATCGTTCTAAACTTTACACTAGGTCCCTCTACATCCTGACTCGGATCGACCTCCTCCCACGTCGTCATACTTTTTCTGCAGCTTCCGTCGGATACGTGAAAATTTTGGGAGTCTAGCTCTGACCGTACATCCTGGGGTTAACCGAGGTAGATCAGAACAAGTAGTTGCGGGTGTTGTAGTAATGGGTTAAACGGGAGACAAGTAAGTTATTCTCCTCTCCCTAAGTCGTTTCACTGATCGTCGCTGATTATTCCGGTAGAGATGAGACGGCAAACTCGTGGCTCGCCAATGCCTTCGAATGTCTTTAACGGCTCTCCGCCTAATCTGAATTTCTCATCGATAAAAATTTTGGATACCAATCTTGCAGAGTGCATTGGCCATGCTGGTTGCATGTGCCGGATATGTCGACGTCGAAGGGAGTTGGACCAAGGTATGGTAAATGAAGGTTTTGATTGTGAGTATTTATGATCCTTCTCCATTTCCCTCTCTCTAACATTGTTCTATCCAGCTCAAACCAACTCCCCACCTTGTCAAGTTTTTCTCTTTCATTGCCCTCTCCCCACCTTCATGCATTACAGGGTTCACTCCTTTAACATTAATTTTTAACTTGGTTTGACTGGGTGGCTCATTAAACTGTTAAACAATTTTGATTTTTCATAGCCAGTTCTAAGTAGTTTAACAAAATTTAGCAAAAGATTTCCATTTTTTGTGTGTAAATACATATGTAAAAGCTGTTAAACAGATTAACAGGGAGGGCATGTTGAGACATGGATTGGTTTAGCAAACATGAGCATATTTTATGATCACATTAGTTCATTCATGCTTGATGTTTGAACACTCATGATTATGGTTGAATGGTTTTGGTGTCTTCAGATATTTGCAATTCAGGAATTAAAGACAATATCTTTCTTTCCTCAATCTGTCTGAAGCACCACAAGGGGTAAGGATCAGAAGAATCATTATGGAATGCATGTTCACAATAATTCCTTCTGACTTGTGTGTGTGGACAGATCTTTGAAATAATATCATGCTTTCATGAGAGGCTGGGTTCCCTGGAGCTAAATGTATTTTTCAATTATGTTGACATATTCTTCAATCTTAACCCTAAGCTAAGAGTAAAACCATCACCAACAGACAGGAGATAATAGTTTGATTCTTCTTTTTATCCATGCTTCTCTTTTTTCTACTGGTTTACTATTCACAGTTGGTTTGCTATCTATTCTCTACCTGGTTATTGATGTCTATCTATGATGTTTTTGGATGTGAGTGGTTCCCTTACTGCTCGGCTTTCATTTAAACTGTGTTGCCTATTGAGTGTCTCCTTCCACATTTAACATCACTGTTCCCTATCTTAGGGTTAGGGGGGGGCGAGAAAGACAATCGAGCAAAGCGAGATTGTCGCGAGGCCTAGGCGTGTAAAGCGAAAACAAAGCCAACAGAGGACTTTTGGTAAGGAAAAGTCTCCTAGCCTGTTTCGCTTAA